>JAURVB010000421.1:0-258918 GCA_033002965.1 Piper betle
ACACAAATACAGGATATTTAGCCCACCTGTCTTACATAAGATTTACCAGTTGAATTAAAACTTACAAAGACAAAGCAACAAACTGCCTGTTCAAATGCTAAGGCTTCACTACAGGGACACTGTACCAACACTTGGTTCCCCCTAATTATATTTAACAAAAAAAAAAGAACAGCTAAATTTTCATGACAGGGGGAATTAGTAGTTACAATTGAAAAAATAAAAACAACCGTTGAAGATCTAATAGCAAAAAAAACAAAACTACAAGTTGACTCAGTAGGCAGGATTTTGACAAAGTACATGGTACCACCACCACCTACCATACAGTAGGACACAAAGAGTCACCCCAAGTGTAAACCATCAAATTGCATTTGTCTTACGTAAAATAATTCCACCTCATTTAGCAGAGGTAAGCCTAAAGCCATCTCATTATATATATATATATATATATATATATATATATATATATATATCTTAATTCACTCTGTTCCTGATATTTATGTCACAGAGCTAAACTAAATTAGAACAAAATTAAAAATATGAGATAAATTAAAAAATAATAAGTCATAACATTTAGTGAGATTAAAACTGAGCCGTACCAGTGCAAGTAATTCATTGAATAAAGCAATGATCCTCAAAATGCCAACAAAAGGATGAAAATAGCATCCCAATATAAAGCCAGGGAACAATGACTCCAGTTATGTTGTCATGTACACTTAACATCGAGTCTTCCAATTGCAAATTATTGAGGTTCCAGGGCTGCTAGAATATTTATCCCACACTTCTGGTTCATTGAATCAGGTAAGGGTCACCTATCGGGAAAGCCACTTCCATATATTGAAGTATCAAGATCATTTCCATACAAGGCTTCCACTTCTCCCACTGATCCCTCTACAATCTCCCAGAAACGCTTCTCCACTTGTGATCGAGTGGGACATGTGGTCCCAAACCATTTTTTCTTGCCTCGATCTGCTAGTCGACTTAAAGGCTTCCAAACTGAAGCGCTTTCCTGGTACAAATCCAAAAGTGTCCTCATTGGAATTTACACATTCCAGGCAGTACCAATTTCCCCAATGGAACACTCTCTAAAGGAGGAGAAAGACAATACAAGTGCCAGCCCCTGTTGCACCTATCACACAATAGCATCACTTCCCCATGTAAGCCACTCTTACATTGTTCGCATATCTGATCAAGTTCCTCTTGCACAGAATGAACCATTTCTACCTTTTCCCCCTGCAAGTTTCTTCGTCTCTTCCTACAGTGAAGAACAGCAGCAGAGCTACTTTCGACAGATTTTGTATCACAATAGCCTACTTTGCAGTGCTTGGACTGGTTTTCTCTGTTCAGTTTATTGAGATACTCCTCATAGTCATACAAATGCTCCCTGTACAATTGAGAAAGAACATGTTTCGAACATTCTGAAATTTTTTGCAAAACTAATAAACCGAAAACATCTCCCCACTTCTTTTCCCTAACAACATTTTCATAACCCTCAAACCGTTTTACAGCATTAAATAGCTTGCAAAGATCCAATTCCTGGCCTTCAAACAATGGCCTCTTCTTGAGTTTCCTCCCTAAATGGCTTTCTAATAAACCGATTGTACTCCAACTCGAATGTCTTTGGGTCCAGGAAGCCGCCCTAGCTTGCAACTGATGAATAGCCTGCAGCTTGGTCGGAAATCTAAAGGTATCCAAATTTATTGCGAATGGAGGTTGCCAACTCTCAGAGCCTGGTCGACATATTCCATATGCCTCAACTTCTGGTTTTATCTTTTCAATGTACTTCAAAGGGTTACTAAACTCGAATTCAGAAGGATAATATACCGGAGCTTGAGGTATATTCAGCCACTGCAAATGTGTTCCACTCTGAGAATTCCCTACGACCCCTTTCTCGACTGCCCTACGTTTTCCTTTCCCCATCTGCGTAGCAGAATGCGCATCTATGCAGCAAAATCAATATCTGCTCACAACAATAGGAACATTACTTACTTGAACTAAATCGAATCAAGCAACAACACAAATCACAAACCGAAACAAGCAAAAATAACTTCGGGCAAAACCCAAACTGCACCCAATTACCCAATCAACACATAAGTAGCATAAATTGCGTCCAAAAGGCAAAATCAAAAGCTGGATCCCAACATTAATAGCTTTTACTAACTGCAATCGAGCTACTGCACGTACTACAATCGAACAAGTAAAGCAAATACAAACATATGCATAAGTTGCGCTCAATTGTCCAATGAGGTAAAATCAAAAGCTGCATCACCAAAACAAGAGCATTAATAGCTTTGAATGACTTAAATCAAGGAGCGACACAAATCATAACCCAACAAGTTCATAAAAACTGTTGGCAAACACCCTGATTGCACCCAATTGTCGTATGACGCAATATCAAAAGCCGTACCACTACAACAAGCACATTAATAGCTCCATCTAACTTGAATCAAGCTACTGCACAACTAAAAACGGAACAGACAAATAGAATATTCACAAACATATAAATTGCACCAAAATTGTTCAACTCGCAACAGAAGAAACGAGATTTCAACGAAAAAAATGGAACCTGAAAACAGGGAACATACAGAATTACAACCGAAAACGCAAACCAGAGAGGGGGAAGCGGCCAAAGATTCTACCTTTTTATAAGACTGAAGCACTAGGGTTTCATCGCGGGAGATGGAGGACTGTTCGAAGGGTCCGAAGGGGATGCGATGCGTAGAGGGGGATAGAAGGGGAGGGCAGGGACTTTTGTGAAATTACGGAAGTACCCTTATGACCGGTTGACATCGCACTTTTTCTGAGTACCTTCGCTGGGATGAAAAGAAAAACGAGATGGTTGGGTTCCGGCTACTTAAATATTATTATCAGTCAAAAATATATTATGATCCTCCTTAGTTAGTTTTTAATTATTTTATAATATTATCTTTTATTTCATATTAGTAAAAAAAATTATTATAAATAAGATTCGTTTTGGATCTCTCTTTTTTAAAAAATATTACTTTAAAGATAATTTTAATATTTTAATTAAAATTTTCTTTAATACAGTAATTTACCCATATTCTCCTACTATTATGCACAAGGTAAAAAAAACTTTTTCTTTTTTAATAAAAAACTCATTTTATTATTTTTCACTTGGTCACTCGCCCACTTCCAATTCAAGATGAATTCAAAATTCAGATGGTATACACTTTGGGTATACATTCATTCATCTTTGAGCCATTACTAGAAAATTAAGAAATTCTTTTTATATTAAAAAATTAAGAAAATTAAGAAACCTACAGGAAAATAAGACATAATTATTAGAAGACGAGGGTAAATATAAATTATCACTTAAAAAATTAAAACAAATTCAACTTAAATTTAAAAATAAAAAAATATTAGTTAGGGTAGGTCGGCATTCGGCTACCCCTCGCCCTACGGGGCAAATCTAATCACCCAAATGCAAGGCATCTGACCTTAATTACCCTTGGCCTATGGCTAAGATTTGCCTGCCCTATTCCACTAAGCCATTTGAATTTTTTTTTAAAAAAAATTGGTCACCACGCCCTCCATCATCTACTCTTTAAAAAAAAAAATTAATGTTTTGCTGCCGACAAGGGCAACCATCCGCTAGTAGACTTAACCGGCCCAAGGCCAGATCTAGCTGGAAGTGGTTGGCCACCTCTACTAGACTGACCGTCGAGATAGTTTTCAAAAAAGAAAAATTAAATAAGAAGGCAATTTTATCATTACAATAAAAATTCCCTATTTCTAATAATTATGCATGGATTTCTCACCATCTCGTAGAATCAAAAGAATTTTTCCTTTATTAATAAAAAAACTCCATCTTTAGACATGATAAATCTAAGTGTTGTTTTTGTTATTTTTAGTAGACCCTAATCCAAAACCATAAAATTAGAAATGAAAATATTGTTGATAGCTAGATGTAAAATTTTTTATATAAAATAGCCAGAATTTTAAATTTATATTACATATACTTTTGTTAAACTTTCTTTTTAATTGTGACCAAATTTCATTATTTTTAATCAACAACAATAATACCCATAAAAATGATTTTTATTATGAACTGGTTGGGGTGAGCATTCACACAACTGATTGAACCAAATTAACGGACAGATTTCGTAACCAAACCCGAACCGAGTTACTCATAAAACCGAATCGAATCGAAATAAAATATTTCAGCTAATTCAACTTGGTAACCGAATAACCAAATTACATCATGAGTAATAAAAAAATGTTTAATTATATAATTAAAATATATCATTATTTTAGTGAGCATAATCATTTAATAGGTAATTTAAAATGAATATATCATATTAAATAAGGAAAATTTAATCACAAAAATATTATACCTTAACGATAATTAACATAAAATATAGATTTTAGAATATTTTTAAAAAAAATTTGGTTAATTCAGTTATTTCGATTAATTATATTTCGAACCAAAATATTAATATACATATCAATTTATTTACGATCCTACCTAAAATCCAACCAAACTGAATTGACTTGGATTTTAATTCGGATTTCGTTTGATTTGGTTTCAATTTTCACTGTAGTATGCTCACCACTATGGGCACGTCTTAGAAGAAAGTTATAATTTTTGCAAAAAATTAAAAAAGATTGATTAATAAATAATGAAAATTTTGAATATTCAAGTTTTTTTGGAGGTATAAAGAAAAAATGTAGACTTTATTAAAAAAATAGATTTTAGGTATTTAAAAATAGAAAATATGATTAATGAATGTTTACATAATTTAACATTTGATTTTGATTAAATATAGTCTCAACTTTTAAAAAAAAAAATTTTTATGAGAATAAAAATAAAGTTTTTTTAAACTATTGTATGAAGATTCTCCAAACTCTCATTATCTAAATATAAAATCAATATTTTTCAAAAAAAGCGACAACATTTTTTCAGAAAAACTAAAAATTCGGAATTTCAATCTATTATATTATATCAGACCAGATCCCAAAGGCTCCTATGACCCATCATAAAAATATAATACGTCTGATTTTTAAAAAAATTATAATCTAGCTAACTTTAATTTTTAATTTCTTCCCAACTAACAAAGGGTGATTCCACTTGCCTCGGAAAAAATGAAAATAAAATATGTCCAACACACTTAAGGGGAGCCAGTTTTTTGATGAAAAGATGTGCATGCCCCCAGATCTATATGATATTTAGCACATCAAAATAAGTTAAGAGTTATCCAAATTAATATCTATATGATATTTAATTTATTAAAAAAAATTATATATAGTTTGGGAGAGGTAACAATTCGGTGACTGAGATTATCATATATTGACTTGATCGAGTTAAGTCACGACACATTGATGTGTCTTGGGCTTCTTTGTAGAGAACCTTAATATCGTGTGTTTCTGGTTGACAAGATACTTATTTGCCTATCATGTGAAAATTCATTAACACATCCCTTGTTTGGCATTGACAAGAGTTATAATTTATAAAGAGATGTATATGAATTAAATATGAAATATAAAATTTCTTTGCAAAAATTTCCTCATCTTACTTATGTTTTTGATAAAAAAACAATGGCTATGAACTTTTAATGAGACTTGTTTTTGGCATTAATTACCATATATATTTCTTATATTTTTCATTTCTTTTATTATGTTGAATAAATAAAGCCTTAATGTAAAAGCTCAATTTCCTATATTAGATTGATGATAAAGACAAGCATATTAAAGTGGCGTCCACTTCATTTAGGAGCTAGTCAATTCAAGCTTCTTAGTTAAACGTCTAGAGAACTACCTTGACAGCAATCCTTAGGTAATTTGAAAGTTTGTAGAGATTCATTTGACATTCAGGTAATGTTCCTGTTTGCAATCACGAGCAGCTAAAACAATGTACGAATATTTTTGTGAAGAGAAAATTTGTTGTCTCCCATCATAATAAACATTATTATTCAAATCGGCTTCTTTGCTTAGCGAAAATTTCTAGTTTTAGTCTTAGCTATTGCTATCTATATCTACTATTATTAAAAAAAGGGAAATAAAAGTTGACCCTGATAAAAAGAGAGATTCAAATAAACAAAATAAAATTATATGATTGTAGTTTATGTCCTTCCCAAAAGTTTATCTTCAAAATTGAATTTATTTTTTAGATATTAAATTGGTATATACTATATCATTATTTGATGAAGCCTTTTCATAAAAGAGTAATAATTTACTATAAGGCCTTACAACCCAATCAAGTTCAACCAAATCACCCACATATTAAATACCTTTACGAGACTTTTATTATTTTAAGAAAAGTGAGTTAGTGGCGTTCAATTGGGCTTAAAAACAATCTAATTTTGGAGAGGTTATCATAGCCCGTAAACCCTATTAATTTTCTAAAACTTACATGACCTCTCGTTGATTAAGAAAGTTTTTTTCTCAAAACAACTTGGTGCCCAAGGTTATTATTGCCACGAGTGAAGACATGGTGTTTTGATGCCCACTAGGCAGTGGTGTCCTTTGTAGAAAACCTTAAATATTTGATGTCTCCCATGGACTAAACAAAAAACCTCAACCCGTCTCGGTCCTTCAAAGCATATTATTCTATCTTGATTGATATGTTGTTATGTACTAATTCATTGATCATTACAAAGTAAGGGTTTGTTTCGTTAGCATGAAAATAATGTAAATGGATAAAAGTTTTCATAGGAAATAAAAATGCAAAGAAATGAAGTGACATGAAAATTATAAAGATATTCTTTATATTTAGAAAGTATGAAAATGAGATGAAAATGAAATATTTTTTTCCACGTGTATCTCCCAAATTTTTCTTATTTTTATAAAAAAATTTTGCTTTGTAAAATTTTTATGTACACTTGTTTTGATTGAAAATAAAATTTTCTTTAACTAAATTTTCATTTATCCAAATGTAAGGAAATTATTATCATCTAAATTTTACATTTCTTTCATAAAATTTCAAGACATTCAAACGGACCCGTGTAAATGATATATGGGGGCCTAAATATAAATTTGTAGGCCTAATCATATTTATAATATATATTTCTAAAATAGTTAATCTAAAATTGAAATTCTATAGTAATATCTCCATAAATATATCATATCTTATTCCAAATGTGTGCGTGACTCATTATGATGGTGATCTACGAGGATCCAACAAGGGTTTGGTGGATAGATTTTAAAAATAATTATTGTTAATATGTTACTTCATATTGTTATTTTGTTTATTCTGTTTATTCTACTTATATCTAGTTAACCACAGTAATTCAGATTCATATTTATTAGTTAATTCTGGGTGATTGGGCTTTTCAACTGGCTTTCTCTTTTGTTTTGCAGTGTCAGTTGCATGAATTGGCAAACAAAAGAAGGATTTCTGTTGCCGGTGCCTCTAAGCTTCTCGGAAATATTTTGTAATCGTACCGAGGACTGGGTCTATATGTTGGAACCATGATAGCGGTATGGGATGAAACATTAGGTAGCTCGCTACATTCCCACTGTTTACAATCTTTATCATCTACCTCCTTGATACGTTAGTTTTGCTAATTTTCATGCTTGTCTTAACTTGTGAATCAGGGCCCTGGTCTTTACTATGTAGATAGTGAGGGTGGAAGGTTGAAGGGTACATGTTTCTCTGTTAGATCAGGATCTCCATATGCTTATGGTGTTCTTGATAATGGCTAGGTTTACTCCTTTCTCCTTTATTACCCTTCAATAATTTAAGCACTGCTCATACAATTCTCAACAGTTATCGGTATGACATGTCAATTGAAGAGGCTATTGAGCTTGTTCGTCGTGCTATATACCATGCTACCTTCAGAGATGGAGTCAGTGGTGGTGTTGCTAGCGGTATGTCTACTTTTCCCTACCTTTTCACTTGGCCAACCTATGAATATGTAATTTACACCTTGCCTAGTTATCTATGCTAGTGTATCCATGGATGACTCATTCACTGTTAAGATGTGGTATTATTCATTTTATTAACCATTTATGCTGAGACCTAGATTGATACGTTCAAACAATACTTGAGAACATATTCTGATTGTTATGTTGTTACGATGTACTAGGTTGGTAAAGAAGGATGGAAAAAGCTTTCTGGAGATGATGTTGGAGAGTTGCACTACAGGTACTACCCGGTAGCTCCAGCTTCCGTTGAACACGAAATTGCAGAGGCCTAATCAGTCGGAAATGGTGACTCTTATGTGCTTATGAACTTCCATAAAAACTTACTAAGGTCTGTCAAATTCTCTTTACTCAAGTTTGTGAGCCAATAGGTGCACATATTTGAAACTGAAAAAATGTGCGACCGAGTAAAAATAGCTTTCCCATGGATTATGTTCCACATTATTTTGTACTTCCAAATACATTATTTAACTGCAGGTTTTTGCCAACCAGGGACTCCAGTAAGTATGCAGATGATTTATTGTTTCTCCCAAAATATTATATTCGAATTTGAATTTGATTCTAGATCTCGTGTTTAAGATTTAAAATTCAAGCATGGTTAAGTTGTTTCCAATTTCGTGCTGCTCATCTCAAATGGTAATTTTATTCGTAATTTTCCTCCCTAAGACAAGGATATGTAGGGCGTACATCCAACTCGTTAACAGTTTGGTAAAATCTGGATCTACTTAACGATTGTGACTTAGCTACAACTACAAGAGCTGTGTATTTTTCTCTTAAACTAATTCAAACAAGATCACTACCGGGTTCAATTTGAGGCTCAGCCAAATGAACAACCTTTCGTTGTTGCAACTTCAATAACCTCTCATTAGGTTCAACTGTGTACAATTGGTAGGAGGATCTGCAACAAGATCATGGCTAGCAACAACCTCTATAACTTCCTCCATGTCCTTCCTAGCTAACTCCATAAAACATTAATCCACTTTCACCATCTCCAATTGACAAGTCGGGCAGTTTGAATGTGCCATGAACCATTCATCGATGCATTGGAGATGAAATGCATGGCCACAGACCGGCAACAATCAGACGAGCTCCTCCTCCAGCAACTCCCCCAAGCTGACTGCACAGTCTGTTGAGCACCAAACATGGCCTTATGTAGAAGGCCATTGTTACTACTATAACAAGAATTGGGATGGAATTGAGGACATCTTGGCTAATCCCCTTGTTCTTTGTGGTTTCTTGTGGTGATGATCCTAGTGTGCTTGTTATGAATGGTGAAGCCTTCTTTGAGATGATCTCCTAACAAGGTGTTGGGCTTATCCCACATCGATCGGAGATGATATTAGTAAGTTGTATATAGGCTAATGGGAAAGCCTTATTCTTTAAGTTAATTGTTGGATTAAGAGAGGCCTGCGACACTTATTGCAAGTCCTATTTGGGGGCCAAAAGGGCCCAACAATAATATTAGAGCTTGGTTGGGGGCCTAAAGGGCCCAAGAAGTAGTATCAATGCTAGGTCAGGGTCTGATTGTGGATGTCTCATTTATGGGTTCTACCTGATGATTTGAGAGGAGTTTGCCAAGTGAGTGCCGTTTGATTTAACGAGAGTTCAATCCAAGGTTCGAAACTTTTTTGAAATGAAAGAGAGATCCACCACGACATTAGATGATGATGGTTTTGTCCTCGGGGACGCCTGAGAGTTTGCCAAGTGGGTGTCGTTTGATTTAATGGGAGTTCAATCCAAGGTTCCAAACTTTTTTGAAATGAAAGAGAGATCCACCACGGCATTAGATGATGATGGTTTTGTCCTCGGGGATACCCGATGTATGAAGGGGAGTTGTTAGGTTTATCCCACATCGGTCGTAAATGATGTTGGTGAGTTGTATATAGGTTAATGAGATTCCTTAAATTAGCTTTTGGATTAAGAGAGGTCTGTGACATATATTGCAATCCCATTTGGGGGCCCAAAAGGCCCTTCAATAATATTAGAGCTTGGTTGGAGGCCCAAAGGGCCCAAGACAAGGCACATAATGATAATGAATTGATAGATCAGAAAGGTGGAGGCAATGGCCGAGATTGTTGGTTTGCTCGACGAGAGGGCCGACGATGAGGTACAGATATGGTGGAGGGATCGGAGAATCCATGCCTTCTTAACTGGGAAAGGTCTGGTTTTGGTTGGGGCTGTTGTGCAACATTTTATGGTGTACAAGAATGAGGAGCAAGTTTAACAAGCAAGGGGCGATGGTAAAACTTTCATTGTTGGTTTGCTCACTATGTAAAGTCTACCATTCCATGATACCCTCCTCAAAGAAATCTCACTCTATAAATATGTCACAAACACTTCTCAAAAAATGGAACAGGAGCCACCGCTCCCTCTTCCCCGGTGACCGCCCACATCACTGTTGCCTGATGAGGAGTCGAAGACGAGAGAAGGCCGGCGGAGCAAACCGGGTGGGTATTTATATCCTAGTCCAGTAGAGCGAAGCCAACAAGAAAGAGCCCCGTCGGAGCCTTGCCACGCGCTCATTGGAACCATCCCCCGCGGTCAGAACCATCACCGAAGAAGGAAAAGACGAGAAAAAGAGTAACTTTCTTGCTATTTTGCAGATCTCCAGCCAGAATTCGGCAACTATTTCGGCCGACTCTGGCCGTCCCAGCCCCGTCCAGGATCACCTATGTGAAGATCGAAGTGCCCTCTACAAACCTAGGTCCTACCCCGACTCCATGAAAGCTTTTGGTCGCCGAAGCCAAGAAGCCACCGGCGTTGCACCCATGCTAAACAGGCTGCACGGGCGCTTGTAATCAACCGTGTCCACTTCTGGTTGGTCATGTCCGCCTGCCTCGCGAACTGACCAATCTCGCTTGATCTTGACGGAACCCGTGACCATGCTGCTTGCCTGAAGTCCTGACTGCACCGGCTAAGACCCTCCGGCACCGAACCAGCCCAAATGACTGATTGAGCCCGGTTCAGCGAATTTTCTTGCCCAAATTGACCTCAAACTGGTCCGGTTCAACACCTTTTCATTCTGAGAATTATTCAACAGCCTTCCCATGCTCTGTTTCGCCCATAACTCTGTACTCTAGCATTTTTTGACTTATTGGACACAACAATGAAGTTTATTTATTCATAGGAACATAACAAAAACTAGTTTGAATCCTTGATAAGCATGCACAACTTGGAATCAACAAACCAAAAGAGGCAAAAATGCATTTTGATTGTAAATTATGAAAATCATCAAATAGTGGATTGTACCCGGGGACTCACCATGGATTGACGGTGGATTTACATTAAATCATGTGGAACCACATAAAAATCTTCTTTTTCTCGTGTTTTGTGGTGTGGTGATAGATAACTATCGATTTTAGTAACAAAGGCACCTTGGGTCAATCCCATTTCGACTCACCCCTCGCACACGTGTCATAGCCTTTTATTCAACGACAGTACACAAATCCCTACACAAATAGGGGGAAAGGTTGGAACACTTCTTAATTTTGTCCTTAAAATAAATTAATCAAGTGATAGTGTACTTGTCATGTATGTCATAGATGTAAGAACTTAAATATCTCCTAATAAATGTACTAAAACTTGTATGCAAGAATTTAGTAGAAAAAAATAATTTGCTGAGTAATTTCTTTACCACCCTTCAATTTATTACTTGTCTCATGTACAAATCCAAGGGTATGCAAATATCATACTGGTTATCGTATAGGATTTATATTCGATACTAGGCATATAATATTTGGGTCAACCGAGGTTCAACCCAATTCTAAAATTATAATAAAATTATTAAGAATATATTTTGTCATCAATATTATATTAAATATAAGTCAAAATATTGGGATTTTCAACAAAAAAAATTAGATTTTGTAAAAATTACATATTAAAAAGTCAGGTATTGATTAAAATGGTACAATAGGGTAAAGTTATAATGGAATTGAAGGTGATGCACGTTATACCATGTACAGTTGGGTGGTAGGATATATGGTATTTAAAACTATGGTATAGAGACCTTAATTATTAAGCACATCATTGAGTTATCTAAATTAATATCTATATGATATTTAATGTAACACCGCATTTTTTGGCATAAGAACAGACCAAAGTATGATGTTATAAATTGAAAAACTATTCATTGTTTCCTCTCGTATACACTTTACGAAAATGGATCTCAACCCTCAATGAGGCTTAAAATGGGCAACTTTACATAGTTTCATCACATATGTATGCTGATTCATACTAGCATAAAGAGAATCTTAAATTTAAGAATCTTAGTGATCACCCCTATTCGCAACAGAGGCAAAACCTCCACTGCAACTATGAATGATAACTTTAAAAATGCTGATAATCACTCTCAACTATAGAAGAGGCGCACCCCCACTACTGTTTGAGGTTGTATGTTATGATATGGACATTCCTTACTACTTCATTCAAGTGATTCATTATATTTCTTAATTTCTTATATGCGAATGAAGGCAAAGATTTTAAACAATGGTCGTGGTTACCTGTTTCAGATACCCGACATGTGCGAAAAAATTATAAAATAATTAAATACAACATCATTAGATGTCAGGGCATCAAACCCTAACACCTGGACTTCACATGGGTCTTCAAGCGATGTGAACTATATGCTCCTCCTACCCACGTTTCTTTATCACACACACAGACACATCTACAATAAATATGCTTCATGTACCTAGTAAGTTCATCATCATGTTCCGGGATTTTGACTTATACTATAATACCCAATTTCCGAACCGTTTACTAATCTACTTGATTCGGTTAAGTTGACCTGGATCTACCATCAGTGTCTCAAGATGGTGATGCAACATACAAAACATGGATGAGATGTTTGGGCTCTAACATTGTCCTATATGCATGTTATGATATGAAAATAAGTATACAAACAAACCAAACAAACAGAAAGTTTAAAACATATATCTATTTTTAAACTAAACGGGCAGAGTTTCCCTTAAAAATACAATAGGGGCCACCATTTCAACAACAAGTGGTATCTATTTATGATAATAAATATAAAAAATATAGTCGAAACACAACATTATCATCACATTTCTATTCATCTTTATTTTCCTCATCATATGAGCCAAGTCTAAACTCCATTGCTCACATGTTTATTTTCCATTCTCTACTTTCATTCACATGCAAAATATTTATAGCAGTTCACAGAATATCATTTAAATACAATCTTCCACATAGTTCAACACACATCATGATCACCAATTATACTTGGTAGGTACATGTGTGTGCGATTTTAGTGTTGCTCCTTTGCAGTCCCGACAATGCTCATTTCTTGCAGTTCTCACCTATATATATAATAAAAAATATCAATAAGTATGTTACCGGTCTAACAATAATTAATAAAAAATTGACACAAGAGAGCTAACCCTCTTGTTAAATGAAAACATCATTACTTTTCTACATAAAACTCTAATAAGGGTAATAACTTTGAGTCGTTGATCTCATACGACAACGTCCCCTTTCTATCTCATCTTCATTCATTGGCCACTTTAAACTATCCCTTGCATGGGAAAATCATTCTTTTTCCTTTCATCCCTCTATATCTTCCATATCACTCTTAACTATGAGTACAGAGGTCGAATACTCTTAGGTATACACCTTCAGTACCCTTTGAAACCACAAATCTAGATTTGCACTGCATAGTAGTATACGTAAACCTCCACACTTCCCCGGGTTTGACGAACTCAAAGGTGGAGTTATTGGGATCCTTTGAGAATGGAACGGATGCTCACCAATTCTAGAGCTTGCTTTTATGAATGCACATCCTATCTCAAGACGTGACCGTCGGTTTTCCTTCGTCTCACTTCTTACTAAAAATGCGAAAACTACATGTACATAGGTTTGGGTAGGGATTTTAATATAATAGGCCCGAAGACATTGACCTGGATTTGAGTTTTAAAAACAAACTCGAGGGATCTCTTCTTTGAGGGTTATTAATTCGGAAATCTCATACGACTAGATGGCCCATGTGGAGTGGGATACAATAAATTCACCACTCGACATATCTGCTTACCTATTAAAATAAAACATGATAGAGTATCTAAGTCAAGCTAAAAGCGAGTCCTAAACGAACCTGGTAGAAGCTCCAATCATATCCACGCGCCTAAACAACAAGCTCTTACTTGGTACGTACACATAACACTAAAATCTAATGCCTACTTATGATACATTCACACATCCTATAACATATACACACCACATCATATATCAATTACACATAAGTTTTCCTAAGCTATGTTGCATTATATTACGATAATTACTTAGTTTACCTAATTAGTTCCTTACCATTCATTTTAATATACTTCAATCAAGCAATTAAGATTTTTATTTACAATAAAAATACCTAACACATCAATTTATCAATCCTAGCATGTTGTGTTAATAATTATCACCTCTAAGTAATTAAATCGGAGTTAATTATACCTCGGGTCATCGCAATCGGCGACAGCTAGGGTTTTGTCAGGCGGCTCAAGATTCGAATTCGTCACCTGACAGCATCCAAAGTTCGATCGGATTCGATTGGATGAATTTGGCAGAAGATTAGGAGAATTTTAGTGAATCCAATTTTTTTGGCAATTTTTGGCTATTTTCCAGCATTTTTCGATGGTCTTTCGATGACTTTTTCATAGAGGCAAACAGGTCAATGGGTTAGCACCAACTTGGCGAGTTGGACCCAATGGTGGAGGAGTTGAGGACGGAGATGGCGGTGACAAGTCGGCCAGGCTTGCTCGGTCGTCCAATTGGCCTTAGGCCGGCCTCGGCAGTGGTATTATGTAACATCCTAAATCCGGTTTATGTTCAAGAATTGAACCGGAATGTTACTGATCCTAGTTAGGTCGGCTAACCTAAACCCAACTTGGGCGGATCTACTCTTGGCGGCTTAAGATGAAGATATTAATCGCTATGAATGGATGAATGTATGAATGTATAGAACCCTAACATGCTACTATATAGATAACATGTTAACCAATTCACAAACCAAATAAAATCCGATAAAATCAATAAAAATTTCTAAAATAGAACAGACAGAGTCTCCCTTAAAAGTGTAATTAGGGGCCATCTTGTCAAATCAACATCTACAAACATATATAATTATATCAAGCATTGTTATTCACACAAAATTCTAATTTGCTATACATGAGTCATTCTGAATCTTGGGTCTCGACCTACCTGTGCATTTTATTTGCATTTCATATCAAAATTCTGGGTCTTGACCCGCTTGTTGTACATATTCAATATCTAAATATATTTACTCAAACATATATATTCATATATTACAATTAGAAATTTTGCTACTGAAGCAAATATCATATCCCATCATATTATCATACCTTATAATTCATCACATCATTCTCAATATATTGACAACATAAACAAAATATTAACATTCTATTGTCTAACATGTGTGCAAGAGACATCACTGCTCCTCCATTCAAGCTGGCACATTCAAGTCATGATTATCACCTACATATAATATAAAAATACGTCAATAACAAGTGTTACTGATCCAAAATATAACTATATCAAACTGGTTATGAGAGCTAACTCCAATATGAAGAAAAACATTCATATACTTAATCAGAACTCTCTAAAGGGCACCTACTGAGGAGCCACCAGGTTGCAAACTAAGTAGCATCCCGAACTGACTGCTTTGCTGATGCCTTTTTGGTCCTTCGAGACTATGAGTATATCTTAGGCCCTCTCCTTTCCTCTATAATTCTCCTAGCGTTGAGCAAGAAGGTCGAGTACTCTCAAGCAGTCGCCTTTAGTACCCTTTGAACCACGAGTTAGGATATGTGCTATACTTAATAGTACCTGTAAACCTCCACGTTCTCCGAGTGTGAGGAACTCAAATGCGGAGTTATCATGATCCCTCAAGAATGGAACAACCCTCTCATTAATCCAGAGCCCATTTTGACTGTTACGTGCACCTGCTCATAGTACGTGAGAGTCGATTTCATCATCTCTCGTCTCAGTGAAAACTCGATAAAATTATATATATACAGGTCTGGGAAGGGATTTATATAATAAGCTCGAAGGCAACTTATGGTGGATCTTGTTTTCAAAATCATGCTCAAGGGATCTCATCCTCAAAGGTTATTAATCTGGAAAACTATTCTACTAAATGGCCCAAGTTAAGCGGGATCTGATAAAACGACACTTAACCCATACTACAAACAGTAAAAACAAATCACGATATAATAGAACAATAAATCAATGTCGAGTCTTAAACGGACATGGCAAAAGCTCCTAGCGTGTTCTCGTGCCTAGGCAGCGAGCTCCTACTTCGTACCTACACATCAAAACTAAATACTAATGCTCATTCTAATCATGTGATGTACGGTGAAGAACTATAAAAAAAGATCACAGTCAATCAAATAAGAACACAACAAAACATATGCAATCTAATAATACATGTGGTGCCTAACATAATATGAGTACTCATTATAACTTAGCCATTATTACCTCTTTCTCACATACCAACCTAGTAATTGATGCATGTATACTAAATCCATGAACATCTACTCATCATTACATCATATGAAACATGCAACATCAATTTCGTTAGAATCTTAACTTAGGGCATCCAATTCACACAATTACAAACAATTCAAAAATCCTACAATAACTAACACGCGTATTCACTCTAATTACAATTTAATTATTACTACCATTATACGACCATCCTCACAACATGAATCTTCAATACTTATCAATATGACTCCATTAATATCTAATTTCAGATATAGTTTTCTAGTTACACCTCGGTCATTACATGCTTAGTCAACCATAGCATTAATATAATTCACTTTGAAATTGATGTATAGCTTTATCAATGCTATTCATGAACACATTCCTATTCAAAATAACTCACGTCCAATCATGACATTCAATTATTAATCAAATCATATAGTTTATAAAATTAATACCTACTTTCACATTTTCCCCCAATTCTATGTAACACAACTTTTTCATCAATCAATTATCATAATTTAATCATGTTATGTTATCCACAATCATGAATTAAAATCAAATCAATCGACAATAACATATACCTAATGTCAGCATCGCAAGCGGCGACGACGGTGACGGCAGCAATGGTCGTGGCTGCCTTAGACATGGCTCTAGTTCGGCCGAGGAAGGACTCGACTGGGTTAGGATTGGAGCATATGGCTAGGATGTGATGAGGCATGACCGGAGCTGCTCTGGTCGATCTATGACTGGCTGGCGGCGACGGCGGTTGCCTAGGGAAACACTGCACATTGGCGACTGTCTGTGGGTAGTGTTGTTGTGAGGGATGAGAAACGAGGAGGAGGCTAGCTTGGTGGGGAGATGGCCGGAATGAGATGACCCCACCGGAGAGAGAGGCCGATGACATAGCTCACGGCGGTGGCGACTATGGCTCAAAACAACCCATGGCTAGGGCAAGGGAAGCCATGTGAGGGAAGGGGGTGCGTGTAAGGGAGGTCTGGTCGATGGAGAGGGTGGCAGTGGCGCTCAATAGTCCGACGGTGGCGTTAGTGGCCCACGACCACACATGCAAAGTAGCAACCTTGGGTCGCCGTGCATGTACCGTCCAGGCCCTGAAGGAGGGCTGAGAAGAGGGTAGGAAGAGGTAGGGAATGTCATCGGAGTGGTGGTTAGGCGGATGTTGGTGGCCAACTACGGCACATGAAGCATGGTGATAGCGGCCGACCGACGAGAGTTAGTGGGGCGAATCGGGATAGGCCCAACGAAGAATAGAAGGGGTGGGAGGTTGGCGAGGTTGTCAGTCGGATAGGCTAGAGAAATAAAGTCTAGGGAGGAAGAAGAAACAAACAATAGCAATTTTATAATAAAAACTTAACGCATTTTCGACTCGAGTTAATATTACGAAATAAATTCTAAATAAATATGATAAAATACAAAAAAATAAAATATGCTTAATAAAATAAAATAACTTATCCTAGACTGATAAACCCACCCAAAAATAACAAATAAGTATCCAAACTCCTTAAAAGCTTAAAATTAGCTCATTTAAGAGTTCAAAATCAGCTCATTTGAGAGCTCACAATTAGCTCGATCACAAAGTCAAACATTGCTCGTCTAAGAAAAAAACATACTATTATAGAAATTAAAATTAACAAAATTAGTCTATCAACATATTTATATAAATTATCTCAATAATAAAAAGTCTTTTCAAGTTTCAACTATGCTTCAATTTTTTTTACAAAATACCTAAGACACCATTCAATAGTATATGTTTCTAAAAAAATAAAATTCTTATAACTGTAAACCCAAAATAAAAAAAGCTATCAAAAGTCTATATTTTACCGCCTTCATCCATATTTAGACAGCTTTTATCGAGCCTTTTCCTGGAAAAAAAATTAACAAATATCATTCATTGTGAGATGTTAGATTAAATTTAAAAAATAAATTTAAAAAAGGAATAAATATAATACAAAAATAAACCAATAAAAATGGATATTAAATAACTCTACTTCACTTTTGGATTTGAAAAATTGAATATAAAATTGAATAGTCGTACTTCAACTTACTACATTAATATTATTATAACATCAAAATATAAAAATAATCTAAAAACACAATCATGATAAGACAAATAAAAAGAAATAATATTCACTATTAAATAACAAGTACTTAAAAGTTACAATGTATAATGTAAATCATTACCCGAGTCCTCATCATCCTCATCTCCGCTCTCTTCACAATACCATAGGCGTAACCAATCTTGAATACAAACTAAAACTTCAATTATATTCGGTTTTAAGTTGATACGATAATCACTAATAACTCTCCCACCCATATTAAAAATAGATTTTGACGCTGCTGAAAAAAATGGAATTGCTAAAATATCCCTTGCCAAGATATTTTTTACACTAATGATTATAACAACTTCCAAAACATGGTTAAAGAAGAATACATAGAACCCATCAGCATCCTCCAAAGAGCAAAATCGCCAATCAAGGGTTTTCATTTGACTGATTTAAATCCCCACCATGAACTGGATTAGTGGTCTTTCCTCTTCAAGAAGCTTCTTGTATAAAGGGCACCAATTACAATAGCCTACAAGTAATAGTAGATAAGATTAGTCGGAAAAGGATCAACACAATGATTTAAAAGTTTGAACAGGAGGTAAACATGACCAAAACACTTACGGCTCCAATCCATTATTCTCCACTCAGGGTACAACTATATCCTGATTAAAACAATTTCTTATTATACTATTTATGTAGTAAACAGGTAAACAAAAACCTGATGCTAACCAACTTTATCACGTTCAAATATTAAACCGGTAAGAAAGGTTTCCATTAAAACAAATTTCATAAAACAACAAACTAAAGAAGCAGGAAACTAAAGTCTGCTTTAAACAATTTACTAAATCAATTTCTTATTCTAAAGGTAATAATAGGTTGCTAAGACCAAATACAACTAAGCCCCCAAAAAAGATACTCTTTGCAAAGGGTAATGATAAATTACAAATTATACAATGACACCTAATATCCTACCAAATGTACATTAGAAGAAAAAAAACTTGGTAATTATCCAGCAAATGTAAGAAGCTTAAAAAATGTGACCATTGCCAATACCTATCTTGCCGTCATTATGGTAGCAAATGTAAGAGCTCCAAATGTGCGGATTGTGAAAGAAATGAAAAATTGACTAGCAGTTGCAACCAGAAGAAGGAATCGTAATATCAAATAAGCAGTCTTGAAGGCGGAACACAAAATCATTAGCATTAAGCACTTGACCTTGAATTATGAGGACTATACTCATAAGAAGAATAAAAAAATAGTCATGAAAAGAGCATCATGTTGATTTAGTGCACAATATTTAAGGGAAACTAACTTATTTATGCAAACCTATGCAGATACTGATTGTGAAAAGAAACTAATGGATAGTATGGTAAAAAAAAAACACAAGCCATTAAGAGTTGGGGAAAAAATTAGAATGAAGCAATCCCATGAGATTATGATGCTAACTCGGCACTCTTTTCATGATTGAGACTAAACTATAGAAAAATGAAGTACGCAACTAAGGTGAGCATGATATTTACATAAACCTCACCCCACATAAATTAAATAATTTTTCAAATTCAGCTAAAACTGCTTTTAACTCTTTCCCAAATTCAACAACTAAACAAAGTATTGCAATTGTAGTTGGAAACTTGGAATTCCAACCCTCAACAACAAGAGTAGAAAATGCCATTATTTCATAAGAAAACCAAAAGCTATATAGCATACCCAAAAAGCTGAGAATACACAAACATAGAGTAGTGTAAAATATTTGATTATGAATTTCCATATCATAGCCCTTAAATAATTTGTCCTGTAATGTGCTAGTGAAGCCATCAAACCTGGAACATACACAAAGGAAAACCATATGAAGGAAATTACAATATGTTCACAGCCTTCAGCAAAATAAAAGCTGAAGCCAGAAAAGCCGGTGGATGGAAAAAGGTAGCCAAGACAACCAATCATAAGAAAAATGCCCCAAATTGTTTTCTCCCTTCCTGAGTTAAATGGACTAATATCAGATGCTGCCTGCAATTAACCAAAATTGATTTCAGATTTCAATTTCCTCACACAGTATGCAAGGATGGCATCAAAGCTGCAGCAGATGAGACATTTCCTTAGAAAAGAAAAGGAAAAAAACCTCTAGAACAAAGAGAAAGATTAGGTGTATGCTAACTAATGATTAGGTGTAGACCTTGATTAGTATGTAAATTTATGGGCTTAGAAATGGGAGACCACCATTACATCATGGTTCTCCATCAGATCATCAATCAAATTAACTTGATTTAAATGGCCCCCAAAATGTGAGGGGTCCCAGCTTTTAAATATGAAATGAAAGCACAAAACAAATATCCGTCAACTGTGAAGGATAAATCACATGAGTAGCAACCTTTTCTAAAACTCAGGCAGGTAAAATGAGTAGAATTTTATGCCATATGGACAAAAAGATATAGCCTTAAAAAGTGAGATGTACACGAACATTGGCAGTATAATGATTCGTAAAAAAATAGTACCATACTCCATAGTCACACACCTAAACATGTTAGAGAATGTTTGGGAGATCCTGTTAAGAAGCATACCATAAGCTGCAATTTAGCAATTTTGTGAGTAAGCATTACAAATGTACCCAAAAAAAAGTACAAGAGAATCACACACTGTAAAAAGTAATATAAGTCCGATAATTCTTACAGCATATAGTATAAATAATCCACCTCCCAATGTCACTAACACAGCGACAATGTAATCTTGGCTGCTATATCTCTTTTGCATTATTAATGTAACCCAAACCAGCAAACCAAATGAAGTGAATACCATCATCGTCAAGAAAAAAATCAAAGAAGGATAAACACACAAATTCGTCAAAAGCATTATATCATGTGCACTGGCCACTGGTAACCAACTACCAACACTCAGTCCACTGCACCAAGCTTCATGGTATTAATCTAATATTGACCAATTCAGCTGATAAAATATGCATCGCACTTTATCTTGAAAATCTGTCTCTCTTCCAAGGTAACAATTACATGAATCATATAGCAGGCAATGATGAAGACTTAACATAAGAGAAATCATTTTGTGCATTTTGCCAAAGTTTGAACTGGAAAGCTGACATATTTAAGTGCCTGAAAAAATTTAACAAATAAATTAACGATAAGAACCACAAGACATAACCTCAAGGCTTCAAAAAGTGAAGTTTTAACTAAGCTTCAAGCCCCACCTCATACTGACAGGTGGTAGACAGTATGTTAGACAATGATACGCCAAAACATTTGTAAATTGGTGCGACAGGCTTAAACATTTTTCTGTTAGCCTGCACACAAGAAAAGGTGAGATAAAAATATAGCAGTACATGCCAGAATGAAACACGAAGGTATAGCCAGCATAGAAAGGTAATAGGCAAAAACGAATTACCAAAAGAGCCACAACAGAAACAGCAGAAGTTGTAACTCGATTGCATTAGACAAGAAACAACGAATACTTAAAGGACTCTTTATTTTCACCATATGGGACTCTCATGATCTTTTCCTGCACTATCAAGCCAACCAATAAGAACTCCTCTTCATACAGCCCAAAACTATCTCAAAGACCACAATTCCAAAATTCAAGACATGCCAAATTTAAGTCAGCGATTTACGGCCGATTTACATACAACACAATATCGATGATATGTCATGTCACCGGCTAGTCAACGATGTACGGGCAGCGACATGGGAAACGAAGGAAGGATCCGGTCGGCCGTGGAGATGAGAAAGCCCAGCGGCGACGGAACTCGGGAGTAGGATGGGACAGCAGAGGTGAGGGCGAGGTCCGGGCGGAGGAGGACGGGGATGGGGATGGTGGTCGGAGAGGAAGGATCCGGCCGGCCATAGCAGCGGCGGCGGCGGCTAGGGGAAGAGGGCAGCCAGGAGAGGAAGAGGCCCGTAATTTTGTATAAATCGGAACACAGGTTTTCGAAGGAATCGTATGGATCAGAATAAATCGTACAAGAATATGTTCAACTCAATCGGTATAAATTAGTTTAATCGGTCATAAATAATAATTTGATAATTTATAATATAAATATATTAAAATTAGGTATCAATATTATTTTGATATTATTTTGTGTATTATAGTTTATGATATTTTTAAATATTTTTTAAGATTTTTTAAAATTATTTAAAATTAATTATTATTTTTTATTCGAGTTAAATTCGAGTCAACTTTTAATTACGAAAATGCCACCCTCCGCTCTTTACCCCCGCAACCGGTGGCAGCCTGGTCGGCGGCAAGTCTTGCGGCCATTGCATTGTCGACCTGCCACACATCGGAGGCCCAATCGCGAGGGCAGAGGCGATGTCGGTAGCCCGATCGGAGGGCCAGTCGGCAGCAATTTGTGCGTTCATAGGGCCGAATCGGTCCGGCCACACGTCAGCAGCGACGTTGTGAGGTCGGAGGCAAAGTCAGTAGACTGGTCAGAGGTGAGCCCGGAGTCAGGGACGCATGGTGGAGGGCGGAAACGTGGCGGCGGAGGGCGGATGAGCGGCGGCGGAGCAGGGGTAGCGGGTTAACATTAGGTTTTTAAAATCAAAATTCCAATTTTACCCATGCTTAAATAATTTAATAAATATCATACCTAAGGTATTTTAGTAATTTACCCAAAAAATTGATTCTTGCCGATTCACCCTGATTTAGAATCAGAGTCAACTCGGTCGGAATCGGGGTGAATCGGCCGAGTTGGGCTCCGATTCGGGGCCGACCGATTCGGCCCGAAATCGGATCAGCACGCTGCCGATCCGATTCGAATCGGCCGATTCCCTCGCAACTCTGAATAAAATTTAATCTCTCTTTAGTCGTATTAATAATAAAATAAATAAATTTTAATTATATTAAATAAAATATAATAAAAATATAATATACCTAATAATTCAGGTCTAACTCTACCAACCTACTTAAAATACTAGCTAACGCGTCTTAAAATAATAAATGATAGTTTCAAAAACTTAATTTTTTTATGTAATTTTAAAAAACTTAATTCTTTTCTGCACAATTTTAAAAAAGTTTAATTATTTCCCATACAATTTTAAAAATTTGTTCCCGTTAAATCTTTTGGACATTCTTGACATAATATTTCTTTAAAAATTTTTTATATACACGTATCTTTATCCTAATTATAAATTGTAAATTTTTTGGCATCTTATCCATGTTTTTAATAGTTTGTCTCTTATATAAGTCATTACATGCATAATTTGCTAACCTTAGTATTTTAGTTAATTAAGCCATAATAAATAATTTAATTATTGTGATAGAGATTTTTTGTAGATAGCATACGCATGTTTAAAATTGGTTTTTGTTCTTTTATTGTAATAAAATTATTTTTTAGAATTTATATTTATAGTTAATAATAAGATTTATCTACAATTTTAAATGTGTTTTGAGTAGGTAAGTGATATTATGTATATTATTATATTATACTATCAAGTTGAGTTCGAGTTTGAGTGATAACAAAGTTGAGTTGAGTCGAACACTGCCATGCTAAAACTAGACTCGTAGGATTCTTGTTCGAGCTTGAGTATTTATATGACAAGTTTTGAGTTGAGTCGAGTCGAGTCAAATGCCAAATGCTCATGAGTTGGCTTGTTCAATTAGGAGCCCCAGTTCTACAAACCTAGGTGAGTGGAACCCTACGTCCTAAATTGATAAGCTCAACCCGTGTAACCTAACAAGAAATGGAATCCAAATTATAATCGGATCACGTTGGCACATAAGATGAGGTAAAACCTCCACACATACACAACATTCAAAACTTAAGTAACTTATTTATTTTGGTTAGTGATAGGTTAAACCTTAGGTAAATTAATTTAAGGCTTGGGGTTACAATTCTACTTAGTGAATGATTTCGTATTGAAGGTTTTATCGTTGGACTTAACCGGACGATTTTTCGGATAAACCAAATAGTATTCGATTAAGATAAAATTTAAAACACTTAGCTCTAAACGCCATAAGGGTTTGTCATAAATATTAACAAGTGATAATTTGTGGATTATCATATTGACTAAAATTTATTAAGGTCAGATTAATGCAATTTGAACAGCTATTATTGTGCAACAAACTTCAAAATTTTGGCCCATAGGCCCGAGAAGTCCAAATGGGTTTTGGTCAATTGGATTAATTAGATAACACTTGGAAGTTCAGCCTTTTGAGATTTTAGGCCCAATTTCTTTGTCATTGGGCCCCGGTGAATTTTCTAATTCGGATTACTATTTAACCATTTTCATAAATTTGACCCAAGTTGAATTAAAATTTCTACCTAATTACCACCTTACCAAAATGCTCTAAAAATTTACAGAGACATTATTATGACATCTATTAATCTTATTAATCTACTTTATAATTTTTCTTCTGCATGATCTATTTTTAATGGATTTTCTAATTGGCTTTACAAAAATAAGATTATAAATCCAGTCCATGTGTACGCCAAAAGTACAAGCCCATTAACCTTTAGAATGAATTTTTTTTAACTCTAAAATTTTCAGTGTTACATTAAACAATTATTTGTATATTTGATAATTTTTATATAATTTTATGTGGTCTAATTATTAGCCAAACATTTAACTAAACATATCACACACGCAATCAACACAGAACACAACAGATGCACGCAACATTTTATTAATTTTGTTCAAGCCTTAGTTAAGGTAATTTTAGTGTCGTAAATTAATAATATGAAGCTCACAACATGATTAACAAATAAACATAAGATATATCATGAAATTAAAATCATAACTATGTGTAAAACTCGGGGAAATAGGCCATCTTATCATGGGAAGTTTGAAAGTTGCCACCTTTTGTCCAATTTTGGACCTTTACACAGCCATTTATGCCAAATAAGACCATATGGCCAACATAATATTTGTAGATATATGGCTTGAGAAGAAAACAAGTCCACGATAACTCAGATCAGACATATAAAACATGAGTTATGAATTTTATGTCAAACTAATGCAGATCTAGACACACTGTTGATAAAAAATCATAACTATTAATAGACAAACAAAGCCGAAGGGGATGTCACTTTTGAACCAGAACATCAAGAGAACTTTTGAACCAGAACTAAAAATGGGAAGAAACAAACTACAAATGAGCCAAGGGGATGTCACTTGGAGTTTTCCCACTCAAGTCCTTTAACCGTTAAAGTAAAATACCTATGAATGCTCCACAAGACTGAGAATAAGTGCAAAGAGGGATGAAATGGTTGGGAGGATGTTAGGGGTGAGCGGAGTGGTTGGGTTGGAGTGAAAAAGTGAGGATGAGGGCGGGTTTTATAATAAAGAGAGGGTGGTTGGTTAGGTGATGTCATAGGCATGGGTGCCACACCTAAAAAGGTGGTTAGGATTTAAATTTTTTTAAAAAAAAGGGAAAAGATTTTGTGGTTTATAAAATAAATAAATAATTACAACATGAAAAAATTCACAAAATAAGGTAAGTCACGAGTGTAAGGGTGCTTTAACAACATCTTTGCTACCGTGGTTTGAACTTGAGCGATAAATTCAAACCTTGCCTCGGTGTGAGGGCGTTGGCATGACGCCTTTTGCGTCTAGACCTCATTTGCAACATTTTAGATTTTTCTATTAGAAACACAGTAAAACAAACATAACCACAACAAACAAAAAGTGATTAGACATGCGGGGACTCGGTCCTAAGGTTTAACAAGACTTGATTCGACCAAACATAATATGAAGAAAAGGTCAGTCGTCTAGCATCTGACGGGGGCAACAAAGCCGAAGGAGCTAAAGCTGGCCACCTATGGCAGAGTCCAATTATGATGATCTTTGAGGCATGTCTATGGACCTACCCATATTTGTGAGTCACCCAATATCCTATACAGAGTTTCATTACCAATCGTGATTCAAACAAACATCCTTACATCACCACAGATAGGGACATGATTTCAGACTATGAGAGGATGAGATACCTCCTAGTTAGAGTTGTAGAGGAGTATGACCAATTTTTCATGAGAGATTCATTCACTTGTCATGTGACCAGAGATGTCAAATAGAGCTGAGCCTCTACCCGAGTATTTCCACACTCACCCTTCTAGATATATCAGTTCTACTATCTATTTTCCAAATGGTTGAGATAAGCAAACATTGACAAGAGCACATGCCACAGACCAGATCCAGACTCCACAATCCTATACAGAGTGTGTGTTCATACTCCTTGAGACACGCTGTACATGTACAGGTGTTCTCGCCTTCATTCCATCATAGAGAGCAGCTTCAGCAGTAGTTAGTGGTATTATGAATAGCTACGAGAGCCATAGCACGCAGTAGAGTCATAACAACTATCCTTGTTCCATTATGGAACATAGTGAGATATTTAATTTAAGACCGAGTTAGTTAGGACCTAGTGAGCAATCTCGTTCCTCTTATAGGGACATCTGAGTGTTTGACATAGATTGGCAACAGTGAATGATACAGCATTAGTATGTACCCTTACTTAATATTAGAGTCAATCATATGCTAGCAGGACTCGCAAGACACCCTAGTATAGCCATAAGACCTAGAGCAGAGTGCCTTAAGGGTACCCGTAGTGACTTATCACATTGATGAGAATCAGGGAGACATGGCTAGATGTTAGGCGCATACCTCACATCGAGATAATTTTTCCTGATATAGCTCAAACTAGTACCCTGCAGTACTTTAGAGTACTTGCTTGACTATTGAGTAAACCCTTAGGGGTGAACCTAGGTTTTTCTCGCCGAGGTCATTGCATTTTAGTCTCCATAGTTTGCAATGACCCTAGGAGTTAGTCTAGCGAGATGACTTGAGCATCCATGGTCAGTCCAGGGAGACGATTCAAGTATGCGTGGTCAGTCCAACGAGATGATGGTCAGTGTAGACAGATGATTCTAGCATGTATGACATGTTTTGCCAGATGATTTGAGCATGTGTAATCTATCTAGCCAGATTATTAAGGAGCTAGTGAGCTTCGTCAGTTTAGGGTTTTGTCTATATGTTGGTCCGTTTGGGCCATGTGCAGCTAGCTTTTGAAGGAAATCTAGTAGTTTGCCTACGAGATGACATCTTTAGCTGAGTCCTCTAATCACAGTTGATGTGAAAAATTTCGAGGACAGAATTTTTATAAAGAGGAGAGGTTGTAAAACCCCATTTTTGGGTTAGGATTTTACCCGATTATAGTTTTTCCTTATTTGGACTAGTCTTGAGTCGATTCGATCAAGCTCGAGCCAGAATTTATGAATATGAGTATGAGGCCTATATAGCCATATGAGCATATTATGAAGGTTGAGCATGCTGAACATGCATATGATAGTTTCAAATATGATATAGTAGAGCATGTGCTATCAATATATACTAAGGTATACAGACTTGTTTGTATATATTAGCCAGGATTTTAGGCTTAGTTCTAGGCTGTTGTCACATCTAGCATCCGTTTGGGATTTTATAGGTATTTCATTTGCATGTAGCATAGAAATTTCGGATCACCCGATTGTGCCCATGTGGGCCTAGCTTGATTGAATTAAGGTTCGAAACTCATTTATCCTTCTTGTCTCAATTCCCACCTATATAGTCATTTAAAGAACTTGATTCAATTTTGAATTTGGAAGGTCCCGATTCGAGCTTTCCGTCCATATGTATATTATACATACCCCTAGGTAGGCCCCACTAGGTCACGAGTTAACGGACGTCCAGATCGTACCACGTGGCAAGATCTGAATGATCCACTTAGCTTTATCTACACCCCTTGATTTCCAGACTTTCCCATGATTTTTACCTCGACGCCACCACCACTTTGACTTGCCACCAACGATTCTCCGCCTCGCCCCTGGCCACCGTATTGGTAAGACTATGACCACCTCACAGTCGGCTATCAGTTTGTACCATTGTTGCAAAACTCAACCGATTCCACTCGGAATCAGCCGATTTAAATTGGATCGGTTGATTTCCGATTCAAAAATGAGTTGAATCGGTCTTCCAGAGCCCGCTTTGACTATCACGACATCCGCTTATGGTACGTGCAGTCGGTTTCTCCATCTCTCGTCTCACTGAAAACGTGAAAATTACATATATATAGGGCTGGGTAGGGATTTATATAATAGGCCCGAAGGCAACTTGTGGTGGATCTTGTTTTCGAAATCATCCTCGAGGGGTTATTAATCCGGAAATCTGTTCGGCTAGATGGCCCGAGTTAAGTGGGATCCAATAAAACACCACTTAACCCATCCTGCAAATGATAAGATAAACATACAATAGAAAGACGTAAAACAGAGTCGAGTCCTAAACGGACCTAGTAGAAGCTCCAAGCATGTCATCGCGCTTAGGCAGCGAGCTCCTACTCCGTACCTACACATCAAAACTAAATACTAACGCCCGCTAACTAAATGATGCATCAAACTCAATAAACATCACACAATACGAATAACATCCATCAACAGTCAAGTAATCATAATGTGAAAATAATTCTAAGTCATCCTATTCATACCAATTTTATACTGTTTTTCTAAGTTACATCATACTCGATTAGCATGCTCATATTTACTTATCTCACTAGATTACTTATCCTCCATGCACTATCAATCACATCATGTAACTTCATTCATCGTCTGGCATTCATCATGATAACTTCTCAATTCTAACATGCTATACTAACAATCATCATCAATTTTAAATAACTCAATTGGAGGTAATTATACCTCACGTAGTCGGCAATCGGCGACGGCTAGGGTTCCGTCGCGTGTCTCAGAGCTCAAATTCGGCGCTCATCGGCGTCCGAAGCTCAAATGGGCTCGACTGGGTGAGCCCCGCGGAAGATCCGATGAATTCCGACGAATTCCAGAAATTCCGGTTTTTTGACGGTTTTCGGCGGTTTTCCAGCAGCTTCCGATGGTTTTTCGGCGACAGTCGTTGGCGGCGTCTACTGGTCGGAAAGTGGTCGTGTTGGGTACCCTTGGAACCGGCTTGGCGAGCCCAACTCATCTACGAGGTCAACGCGGCCAACGGAGGTAGCGGCTCACCGAAAAATGCATAAAATCAAGCCGGCGGTGATGGTGGCTAGATCCGGCCAGCCACTGTGGCGACGGCCTCCGCTCCGGTTAGGAAGGGTCATTGGGCGGTCGAGGGTGCTGAGGCGACCACCTGATCGTGGTGGTGATGGATGCCAGCGGCGGAATCGGCGACGTGACCAAAATGTAGCCGCGGCGCTAGGCAAGGCGATTCCGGCATCACGGCAGCCTGGCAGCAGCAGGGGCTGGTCAGGGCGGCACGGCAACGCCGTGGTGGAGTTGAGCGGCGACGATCGACGCCCGGGAAGCGTCAACAGCAGCGACGATGACACTACACGAGGGCGGCGTTGGGGAAGGGTTTGTGCCAGGAAGAATGGGTCGAGGTGAGAAAAACAACTGGGTGGCAATATCTTAAATAATACTTGACCTGTGTCCAGCTCGAGTTAAGAATAATAACTAAGTCGTAGAAAATCCTTAAAAAAATCCAGAAAAATCGGGAAAAATCCCGTAAAATTAAATAAAAACTAGAACATCATAATGATATGCTCTAGAACTATCAACCCACCCAACTACCCGTAACGCGTCCTAACGCGGTAAACGGCCTAAAACTAATTTTACGATCCACTATATATATATAAAAAAAAAACTGGCATACTCTTATATATTCTGATAACTCATTCTGTTCTGCTGTATTCATGACGTTATCATCATATACTTGGGTATGCATGACCCTCATAGCTCATACACGCGACTAGCGTCGGCTCAGTACACGTGTTCTGAAACTGACTCGACTCGAAAATAACGGTCGAATCGACCGGTTCTGAATATAAAACCCTGACTCGAATCGTGAGTTTTACACAACCCGTGTTCGAGCCCATGTCCATGTTACCAACCCAGCCAACCAAGTCGAGCAGTTAACCCAGACCGGGTTGGTTCAACCTTTTTGGTTTAGCCTAGTTAAGCTTGGTTCGATCCAGTTCAGCCTGTTTTTTGCTGTTTCTCGACCATTTTTGGTGATTCGAGAACTCACATTTTAGTTTAGATGCATATTCACATTGTTTAGCATGATTAGATGTTATGATGATTTTTCTTTATTTATTGTTTTATTTATTTATTTATTTATTTATTCATTATTATTTATTTATTAGTATTTATATGTTTATCATATATGATGAATGTTTACATGATTATTTGTTATTATTAATATTATATTTATTTATTAATATTTGTCGTATTATGTTTATTAAATTGTAAACTTATTTATTTCTTTCTTTATATATTTATTTATCTATTTGTATGTTCGTGTGTATGTTATTATTTATTTGTATTTAATTATGCATTCTTATATTGTATAACGATCATATTATTATTATTCATGTTAATTAATATAAAATATTTATTATTTATTTATTGAATTATTATTGAATTATTTAATTATTATGCAACCATGATATTTACTCGTGTTTGCCTGAATATTTATATAGCGTAATTATATTATTATTTTATGATTATGGTATTATTTATGTTCGTGCATTTATTAATTACCTAATTATCTATGTGAGTATTTATTTGTTTATTCATTATTATTATTCCTTGATTTGTGTTCCAGATGTTTAGTTATAGGTTCGTTAGTATTATTTTCTTTATTAGGATATATTGATGATATGAGCACACACAACGAACATGCATCATATAAAGATGTAAGTATTTTAGTTAGTAGTGGGTTCTGATATAGGTTTCAGAGTCCGAGCTCACCGTAGATGTACTGATATACTTGGAGCTTAGACCACAGGTCCGTAAGACTCTCTCTCTCTACTTAACTCCTTGTGGGTAGAGTTTGATCGTATTTTATACGTAGGACGACATCGACAGAGTTTTATCGGATCCCTCTGATGTCGGGTAATTTAGTCGTGTTTTCTACGCAAGTTTAATAAAGCTACAAAGATGAGATCCCTTGTTGGTTTTCGAACTTAAGCTCCAAAAATTTATTATACAAGCCTCTTCCCTAAGCCTATTATATAAGTACGTGCATGTTTACAGATTTCACGAATAAGAGAGTGACTAGTATGGAGATATGTATGAATCGCACTTGTACTCATTCAAACCCTAAGGTAGTGCGGTGTCTGAAAGTATTGTGTAATGCAACATATTTTTGGAATATGTGGGACTAAGTTAACTGCTCCTTTTACTACTTGAGTACCATGGCAGGTGATATGGAAGGTGTGAAGGCATAAGCATTGTATGTATATATAAATATGATTATGAGCCACGCATGCGAGCCGGCAATTGCTTAAGTATGTTTGCTTACTGCCCAGTGTGAGGTAATCTTAAAGTTTCATAAGTTTTCGTGGGTAATGGAATACCTATTTGCCAACTTGTATTAGTTATTTTTCGGATCAGTAACATTCGTTACTGACAGTTTTTATATAATATATGTAGGTCTTGCAAATCTTGTATTGACTTCGACGGAAGGACAAATAAATGTTACATTCACTTGAGCTCAACACAATATTTACTTTCTTGCATTTATTTATATTTGATGTGTTGTGATGCTTATTTGACAATTTCTTCCATTCTCATGACATCAAAAGGGTTATTTTGATCTATTTTATCGATTGAGTCTTACTGACCAATAATATTAAACATGACTCGACTCAATCGTAACATTCCTGATCTGGTTCTTAGGTGAACTGAAATCGGGGTGTTACATGAAATTTGTAAAGATTTCCTTTATGTTTGGATAATATGGAAATGAGGTGAAAATGAAATATTTCTTTTCCACGTGTATCTCCCAAATTTTTTTCTATTTTTTATAAAGAAAATTTCATTTTGTAAAAATGTTACATAGACTTGTTTTAATTGAAAATAAAATTTTCTTTAAATAAATTTCAGTACATCCAAATGTAATGAAATTATTGTCCTCTAAATTTTATATTTCTTCCGTACAATTTCAAGACAACCAAACAAACACCGAGTAACGGGTGGTCGCCATATGTATAAGAATTAGCATGCAAAGAAACCGAGCTATGGGGCCTAAACGTAAATTTATAGGCCTAATCATTTTTATAATATATATTTATAAAATAGTTAATCCAAAATTGAAATTCTATAGTTATATATTCATAAATATATCAGATCTTATTCTGAATGTGCATGCGACTTGTTATGAGGGTGATCTATGAGTATCCAATATGGGTTTGGTAGATAGATTTTAAAAATAATTCTTGTTAATATGTTTCTTATATTCGGATCTTATGCATAAGTTTGGGTGCATACATTAGCACACGGTGCTTTGAAAATGATCTTAAAAAATATTTTAATTCTAAATTATCTTCAATTTAACTAAAATTTTCTTATTCTAATAACTTAATTTTTTTATTAGGATTCAAAAACTAAATTGAATATTTTCAAAATAGCAGATAATTGCGATTCTAAATTTGATCTAAATTTTTTAAATTGATTCCATTTTTAATTGAATTTTAACTTAAAGATGGAATTTATAAATCATCTCTATAATTAAATTGGATTTTAATTTGAAATACAATTCCCAAGGATGAAAAAGATGAATGTGAACAAATACATATAAGATCATTTTTAAAAAAATAAACAAGTCATTGATTGAGGTGAATAATTATTGATAAAAATAATTATAATGTTGTTATCAATTATTATAAAATAAAAAAACTCAACTATTTTTTTCAAAGTCACAAAATTTATATTTTTAGATTTGGATTTCACTTTTAAAAAGGGTTCAATTTTAAATTGGTTTGTTTTATGTAAATATTGTGTTTTTAAATAGGATATCGCATTTATTTTGGTTCCAGAGTTAAACATCAATATTTTAATTTGAATTTAAGTATCTAGAATTCAATTAATTTATAATTCGAATTTTGATTTTTGAATTGTTTGAAAATCTATATTTTTAATTAGTTATAGTAAAGTAGTTGATAAATCAATAGTTTGATTGATGAATATAGAATCTCAATATTTGATTATTAGTTTACAATTTGGGTTGACCCCTACTCATAAACTATTAATCAACCAATCAAAACAGGTTCATGAGAAGACAAATATTCATGCTACGTGTTTTTGGGGGGAGCGAGAAAGTCATGCTCTTTTGGACACGCCGTTCGTGATTGGTTATAAACTATTAGTCAACCAATTAAAACAGGTTCATGGGATGACAAATCATGCTCGGAGTTTTTGGGTGGAGGGAGAAAGTCATGTTCTTTTACATTGCCGTTCGTGAGCGGTCATAAACTTTTAATCAACCAATTAAACAGGTTCATGGGAAGACAAATCATGCTCCGTGTTTTTGGGGGAAGCGAGAAAGTCATGCTCTTTTAGACACGCCGCTGGTGAGTGGTTATAAACTATAAATCTAATTGACCGGAAGAAGTTTGATATTCTCAGGAGTGCTCTTATAAATTATCATGTCATTGCCATGTTGATGATTCATACATATTAAGATGAAGCTTCTCCTTCTTCTTCCAATTATTCAAGTTGCCATAATTAATCTCCTCTTCTTCTTTCTATCATCCAAATTTACGATCTCACTCGCTTCAAATGCTTCAGATCGGTTTGCCCTTCTTGCTATAAAAGATCAAATCACCTCAGACCCAACTGGAGCCCTGGCATCCTGGAACGATTCTCAGCTTTTCTGCGATTGGAAGGGAGTCTCGTGCGGTCGCCGACACCAGCGTGTCACTGGGTTGGACTTCAGCTGGTCCTTCAATTTGAGTGGGACACTCTCGCCTCATATTGGCAATCTGAGCTTTCTTAGATACATCAACCTTGGAGAGAACTACCTACAAGGAGCGATACCAAGTGAGATTGGTCACCTATTTCGGTTGGAAAGATTGTTTCTATCGTCCAATTCATTTGGTGGAGAGATCCCTCTCAATCTAACAAATTGTCTTTCTCTTGAAGAAATGGATTTAGGCGGTAACAAAATAATAGGGAAAATCCCAAATCAGTTGGGTTCCTTGTCGAGGCTCAATGCACTCTATCTTCATGGAAACCAACTTACAGGAAGTATTCCTTCGTCACTTGGAAACCTCTCTTCTCTTACTTTGCTTGATTTAGGTTCTAACTATCTTAATGGCACCCTTCCCATTGATCTCGGTCATATCAAGAACTTAGCATTTTTCGATGTGTATTCAAATCAAATATCTGGCACCATTCCAGATTCAATTTACAACCTTTCAACCATTAATATGTTCGCAATCGACCAAAACAAGCTGTCAGGGAAGCTTCCGACAAATCTTGGCGTGCAGCTGCTCCCTAATCTGGAATATTTTTATGGAGGTTCAAATAAATTAGGAGGGCACATCCCAGTTTCTCTCGCTAATGCGTCCAAACTTGTATGCCTTTCATTGCCCCACGACGAATTCAGAGGATCCCTACCAAATTTCATAGGATGTAATAACAAGAAGAACCTATGGCTTTTAGATTTGAGATCCAACCATCTGGGGAGTGGGGGCACAAATGATGACATGAGCAAATTCATTCATTCTCTTGCCAATTGCTCTAGTAACCTTCAATCTCTACTCCTTGGTGACAATCAACTCTCAGGAGGCATTCCTAATGAATTTGGGAAACTTGACGGCCTTGCGGTACTACACTTGACTGGTAACAAAATGGCTGGAAAGATTCCACCAGCTTTGTGCAATATTGCTCTATTGAAGGAACTCTACCTGGGAACAACCAACTGGAGGGTGCAATTCCAGAATGTCTCAGAGATACTTTGAATCTTTCCCATTTAGACCTATCTCAAAACAAGCTATTAGGAGGAGACATGGCATAGGAACACAAGCTTGGTGTATATTGTAGATATATATATATATATATATATATAACATAGTTATTATATATACAGCTCAAATTAAATGTATCCTTTCTCTATCAAAGCTCAAATTGAGTATGTCACATGGTTGCATAAATCGGAATCAGAATCGGTTTTCGAGGGAGTTGAAATCTGAATCGGAATCAGTCTAAATTTATCAGGAATTGGTTCAGTTGAATCGGTCCAAATTGGTACAAACTTTGCACAACACATCACATAGTAATATGTAAAAAATTTGACCTACGAATTTGCACAGCACATCATAAAATTTGACATATAAATTTGATCATGAATCCCAAATCAGCAATGACAAAAATTTGTGAAGCCTAGCCAACAATTTGCACATCCGGTCGGAGCTGAGGTGAATTCGTTCCAACTTTGTGAAGCACAGCCAAAAACTTTGTGAAGGATAGCCAATAATTTGCAGATTTTATTTAAAAAAATCTAACTTTACACGAATCGGTCGGAGCTGAGGTCGGAGGCCCGGTCGGCGGCGAGTCTCGCGGCCACTGTGCTGTCGGCCGGCCACACATCGGGGGCGAGGTTGCGAGGGCAGAGGTGAGGTCGGCAGCCCGGTCGGAGGCCTGGTCGACAGCGATTTGTGCAACAGTGCACTCGCGTTCACAGGGTCGAATTGGTCTGGCCACATGTCGGTGGCGATGTTGCGAGGGCGGAGGCGAGGTCGGCAGCCCAGTCAGAGTTGAGGCCGGAGTCGGGGATGCACGGCGGAGGGCGGAAACGCAACGGCAGAGGGCGTACGCGCGACGGTGGAGTGGGGGAGCGGCTTAACGTTAGGTTTTTAAAATCAAAATTCTAATTTTACCCATGATTAAATAATTTAATAAATATCATACCTAGGGTATTTTAGTAATTTACCAAAAAACCGATTCTTCCCGATTTACCCCGATTCCGAATCAGAGTTTACTCGATCAGAATTGGGGTAAATCGACCGAATTAGGCGCCGATTCGGGGCCGACCTGTAACACCCCAAATCTGGTTCACACTCGTGAACCAAACCGGCATGTTACAGGCCCCCGTTAGGTCGGCTAACGCAAACCTAACTCGTGCGGATCCAATCTCGGTGTCTTAAGATGAAGATACGATCTGTCATGAATGAATGCATGCACAAAATCCTAACATGGCACTACATGAATGACATGCAAATTAAATTTCACACCATCACAATTACGAGCAAAATCGATGAAAGATTCTGAAAGTAAAACTAACAGGGTCTCCCCTAAAAGTGCAATTATGGGCCCACCCTGTCAAAATAATATATATACAAATATGTCGGCATGCATTAACAATCACACAAAATCTCATTTATAACATATTCATTCTGAAGCTCGGGTCTCAACCCACTACGCTTCCGCTGCTCAACTCTGATCATATTTTGCATTCTATTATCTTGTCTTAGCATTTCATTCACATCATATCATCATGCTCAAACATTTACTCATGTCATTCACAATATAATAACATAATAATACAATATTAAACATTCAGAAATCTAACATGTGTGTGTGTACAAGACCTCATTGCTCCTCCGTCCAAGCTGGCTCCTCCAACTCATGATTATAACCTACATATAGTATAAAAACACGTCAGTAACAAGTGTTACTGGTCCGAAAAATAAAATAACTATAACAAGCTGGCTATGAGAGCAAACTCTCATATGAAAGAAAACCATATACTTCCTCAAGAACACTCTGAAGGGCATTACTGAGGAGCCACTGGGCTGCAGACCCGGTAGCATCCCGAACTTACTGATCTGCTGCTAGTACTATGCCGCTCTCGGCAGTTCTTTTTCAGTACTTCTCGTGAAACTTTATCCTAAGCCCTCTCCTTACCTCCATATTTCTCCTGGCCTTGAGCACGAAGGCCGAGTACTCTTAGGCAGTCGCCTTTAGTACCCTTTGAACCACAAGTCTGGACATGCGCTGTACTAAACAGTACCCGTAAACCTCCACGTTCTTCGGGTGTGAGGAACTCAAACGCGGAGTTATCAGGATCCCTCGGGAATGGAATAGTCCGCTGGCACTAATCCAGAGCCCGCTTTGACTGTCACGGCATCCTCTGCATGGTACGTGCAGTCGATTTCTCCATCTCTCGTCTCACAGAAACACGAAAACTATATATATATAGGCTTGGGTAGGGAGTTACATAATAGGCCCAAAGGCAACTTTTGGTGGATCTTGTTTTCGAAATCAACCTCGAGGGATCTCATCCTCGAGGGGTTATTAATCCGGAAAATGTTCGATTAAATGGCCCGAGTTAAGTGGGATCCGATAAAACGCCACTTAACCCGTCTTGCAGGCAATAAATTAAACATACAATAGAAAGAGTAAATCAGAGGCGAGTCCTAAACGGACCTGGTAGAAGCTCCAACGTGTCATCGCGCCTAGGCGGCGAGCTCCTACTTCGTACCTACACATCAAAACTAAATACTAACGCCCGCTAACTAAATGATGCATCAAACACAATGAACATCAATCACAATTCAATCATCAACATCCAGCAACAGTTAAATAATCATAAATTTAAATAATTCTAACTCATCCTAGTCATACCAATTTTATTGCGTTTTTCAAAGTTACGTCCTCGATCACTTATCATGCTGAGACTCCTACCTCATTAGATCGCTGAACCTTCATTCACACTTAATCTCATCATGTAACTTATCATTTCATCCCTAATTAGTCATTAATCACATCATAAATCCTAGCATGTTGTGCTAACAATCATCATCAACTTTAAATAATCAAATCGGAGGTAATTATACCTCACGTCGTCGGCAATCGGCGACGGTTAGGGTTCCGTCGCGCGTCTCGGAGCTCGAATTCGGCGCTCCTCGGCGTCCGAAGCTCGATCGGGCTCCACCGGGTGAGCCCCGCGGAAAATCCGGTGAATTCTGGCGAATTCCAGAAATTTCGATTTTCCGGCGGTTTTCCGGCAGTTGCTGGCGGTTTTCCGGCGACTTCCGGTGGTTTTCCGGCGACTATTGCCAGTGGTATCTACTAGCTGGATAGGGGTCATGTAGGGTACCCTCGGAACCGGCTCGGCGAGCCCGACTCATCTACGAGGTCGACGCGGCCAACGGAGGTGGCGGCTCGCCGGAAAACGGCTACAACAGAGCGGCGGCGTTGGGTCGCTAAATCCGGCCGGCCAGGGCGGCGATGCCCTCCGTTCCGGTCGGGGAAGGTCGCTGGAAGGCTGAGGGTGCTGAGGCGAGTGACCGATCGCGGTGGCGCTGGTCGCCGGCGGCGGAATCGGTGACGGAAGCGCAACGCGGGCGCGGCGTCGCGGCGTGGCTTCCGCGTTGCGGCGGTCCGACGGGGGCCGGACCTGGTCGGGGCAGCACGACAACGGCGTCGCCGAGCTGGGCGGCGTCGGTCGACGGCCGGGCGGCGCCGACAGCGGCGGCGGTGGCGCGCGAACAGGGGCGGCGCGGCACGAGGGTTTGGGCGTGGGGGAGAAAAGGTCGGGGGTGTGTGTGGTGGCAAACTCGTAAATATTACTTGACTCGTCTCCGGCTCGAGTCAAGTATAATAACTAAGTCGTATTAAATCCTAAAAAAATTCATAAAAATTGGGAAAAATCCCGTAAAATCAAACAAATACCAAACATTGTAATGATATGCTCTAGGACTATCAACCCACCCGAAATGCCCGTAACGCATCCTAACGCAATAAACGGCCTAAAACTAATTCTACGATCCATTATATATAAAAATAATAAAAAAATGACTGGCATACTCTCATATATCTGATAACTCATTCTGTTCTGTTGTGTTCATGACGTTATCATCATATACTTGGGTACGCATGACCCTCATAGCTCATACACGCGACTGGCATCGGCTCGGTACACGTGTCCTGAAACTGACTCAACTCGAAAAAAATAACGGTCGACCCGACCGGTTCTGAATATAAAACCCTAACTCGAATCGTGGGTTATACACGACCGATTTGGCCCCAAAATTGAATTGGCATGCTGCCGATCCGATTTAAATCGGCCGATTCCACTCGAACCGGCCGATTCCACTCGGAACCGGCCGATTCGTGCAACAGTGTTATGTCATTTCTCTTTCAGAGTTCAAATTAAATGGATCTTAGTTGTGTAGCCGTGAACAATATTAAGACTCCAAAAATTCGACACCACTTAATAAGTTCTCCGGTCACACTCCATTGATGGCTGATTTTTAGTGATAGATTTTATAATTAGCTCTATGAATCTAGTAATGAAAGTTACTAAAATATTTTTTAATTTAACTAAATTAATATTTTAAAAAGTATAAACCATTCTATTTATAAAATTTAAATATCAAACGGCAATATATGCTAATTTCATGTAAATAAAAAGTAGCGTAAATGATTCCATCTCCGGTAGGACTCTTCTCTATGGCTGCATACCGACATTCTATGAATAGCAGGGACATTGAGGAATATTCAGAAAGACATTTCGGGAATGGATCGGATTCCATTTATGTTCATTCCGTTTGAAGATGCCCGATTTAGTCCCATACCATGCTATACGTGTAACCGGTTACAAGGAAAAGAATTGCAATACAGTTTTTAAATTACAATTTAACTTAATCGTAGTGTGTTTAAGAATGGTAAGACGTGGTAGACTTAACTACCACATCACACCAGATAATCATAATTTGGATAATGTTCCTAATTGCAATCACGAGCAGCTAAACAAAGCATAAACCCTCGATCCAACTCCCCGAGAGCCATAATCCGCACCACCGGTCGCCGCCGTGGCATTCTCTGCCTTTCTTTCTGGACAGTTTGTGCTACGACGACTATTGCTTTTAATTTGCTCTGCAAGTTGATTTTCTGCACCTTCGGATTGTCATGGCAGCTGGACCTGGGCTTGACTCACTTGTAGATTGTATGTAGTAGATCTTTATATTTTCTTTGAACTCTGGCCTGCGATTATTCACGCTTTCAAATGTCCCGCATTGATTGTGAATTTTTAACGTTACGATTTCTTTATGTTGCAGATGCGTTGATTTTCATTAAATGGTAAGGATTTTCTATGAAATCATTAAATGGTAATTAATGGTAAATGCGTTAATATTCTATTTAAAAGTTGTCTATTTTGCGGTGAGATGCAACTTAGACTTCTGCTCAATAGTCCCCCTTCACATTTTATTTCCACAACCTTCTTTTTTTCCGCTAAATATCCCGAGGGTTTTGAGGACATGGTCCATAAATTAAGATCCATCCATGGGATTATATATTGCAAACTTTTAATAGTCTGATGCCCTTCTTTCTTGATGTCAACCTTCCTCTTTTATTTGTGCTTGGGACCGGCCATGACTAACATTTCATTTTCATAATCTTCTTTTTCTTCTCGATACCTAATGGGTGTTGAGGGCATGAACCCTAAATTAGGAATTAACACAATTAAAAATAACAAATTTTTTTATAGTCTCATGTTCTTCCTGATGCCAACCCTTCTTCGTTTGGGCTTGGGACTGAATATTTTACATAACTAACTCAAATTTACTCAATAATTAACTCTTTGTAAATCATAACTAAGCAAATTCCATACAATTTACTGTCTTTTTTATGTCAACCAAACATAGGCTTAGGATAGTTTAAGAATCTTAGGCATATAGTTGCTCATAATGTCCATTATATATGAAGGCAAATTTTGAACTATAAAAAATCTTCCTACTGTAGTGATTTCATAATCTCTGGTCCCATTGTAGTATGAAAGATGATAAATGCTATTGCAATACTTTCTTTGTCAATGATCACAATTCTTCTTCTTTTTCTTATTCATCCACCGGCTCTCAAATAATTGAGATTGGGTTTGCAGATTATTTGCCTCCATTTCATTCTATTGTAGTCCATATCAATGCTTAATTTCAAATTGTCCTTGTCTTTCCTTGTTTTTCTGCATCCATGTCCTTTTGCGTGTGCCTCACCCACTCTTTATACCGTCAAAAAAATGCATCTCTATTCATTACAGCACCGTGATCCCAATTTACAAAAATTAATGGAAGCAGTTAGGAGCCTTAGAGAAGATAATAGAAACTTATAATAATATGACGAAGGCATAGAGATTCAACTATTGTGTTGACAACAGTGATATTCATAATGGATGATATCGATGATAATTCTTTGACGTTCTAGAGATGCTCCTGGTAGTTTCTTAGCGGGCACGAGTTTGGTCCAGATTGGAGCTTATGTAACTTCAACCAAACAAATGGAAGATGCCTTATCTCACATGCAATGTGTTAAGTTCTCTTCTTAGTGGAATGATAGATAGGTTCTCATTTCTTTTTCTAGCTTCTTCTTCTTCTTTGTCATCCAGCTGCTAAGGATCCTGATTTTGTTAAAATATTTAAGGGCAAGGTACTTGCTGTCCCTGAATGTGACCTGATAGGTATTTAGTGTTTTACCATTGCATAGCTCTTTTATTTTTATGTTGTTGGTTTTGTGCTTTCTTAAAGTCTTAATAGCGTTTTTCTTTTTGCAGCAGATTGTACTGGGGCTATACATCATAAGAGGCGATAAGATGTATTCTTTTGCATCAAGTTTCTATCAATATTTATTTCCCAACTAATTCCAACAGTTATTTGTACTAATTTACTAACTTTTACAGATGTGTTGTGGGAGAGCTGGATGAGGAGCGGGAAGCTGAAACAGACTTGTTAAATTTGAGAGCACAGCCCCTCAAGCCCGTTATTCATTAGATACAGGCATCAGAAAATGGACCTAAACTCTGCATTTTGAAACAATACTGGTGCAGATTGTGATATGAACACTTTCAAATGTCAGATAACTGAAGAGAACCTGACTTATTTGCAAGTGTTACCACCACCGTACCCATAAATGTCTATTGTTGCTTTTGTGGTTATGTTTTGGGCCTCATTCTTACCCTGGATTATTTTAATCTCAACTAAACTACCATGTGAACATATGTAACTATCTAATTATCTATTTAGGTTTGATGCATTTGCTAGCTATTTTAATGTTTGCAGTTTTACATACAGGACTCATATGTAGGATAAGAAGGCACTGTGTCAAAGTACCCCTCTGGATTAGATTGAGTTATTCCTATGATAAAAGTTCTTCCCATTTTTTTTTATACCACCAAGTTTTGTCATCATCGTCAAGTTTGCAATTTCCTTCTATCTTTGGTTCCATCAAGTATCTTTCTGTTTGTAATACCCTGGCCATTACAAGCAGCCTAGTTGTTTCAATGTACATATACAATAGCCTTGCTAATAACCGATGCAAGTTTGGATTGGGTAAGATCTGTTGTTATGAGTAGTGTATGAAGCAATACGTAAAAGATGCAAGACAATTAATTGATTTAAGTTTGGTTAATCATGCTAGTTATAATTTTATTTGCAGAAAATGTTCATGCTCATGCCCTAATTATTTAACAGGTTGCTTGCAGCATCTCAATGTTTATATGCTTGTGCAGGTGAACGCTTATGCTAGTTTAGTTTTGTAGCTTCTCTCTGCCATGAATTATTCAACAGATTGCTAACAGCCTCTCAATGTTTATTTGCGTTTGCAGTTCACAGATGAGAATTTGGGGAGAAGCTTATCCTACCTCACACGACTAACAATAACAAGGTTTGTCCCCTGGCATTAGCCCAGTTGTATTGGGACATACCTTTGTGCTGGATGATCCCGATTCCCGCCTGTGCATTCTAAAATACTATGGGCGGGGTCCTTTTCATTTTAGAAAAAATGGACTGGTCCTACGGCCTGCAAGGTTGTATTGGATGTGTTTAATCATTAATGAGAGATAAAATGATTTTAATATGATTGCATTTGTTAGGGTTGGTGTTGAGTCGAGATAATTTGGGCACGGCTCAGGGAGAGAGAATCGGGAAGAAAAAATAGTCGGTGGTATTTTTGTAATTAAAGTTGACTCGGACTCGGATTCTGACTCAAGTTAAAAAATAATAATTAATTTTAAATTATTCAAAATAAATCTAAAAAATATTATAAAATATAATACATACCGTAACATCAAAATGATATATTTTATAAATAATAACCTACTAATTTTGACTGATTCAAGTGAATTAATTTTTATCTTATTTTTAATGAATCAATTCAATTCAACAACTCCCTTTAAATCTGAATTAATGTCAAATTCTGATTTTTACCATTATGATATTAGGGATGCAACTAATCAATGATACAATGCATCATTATGTATTTTATTTTACATAATTATATATATTAGGGTTTAGGAGCAGTTACTTGTAACTTTTGTAAGTAATATTTAGATTATTTTTGTAATTTCAATCTATAGAATTATAATAATTATTTGCCACGTATATATCTCTATAAATAGGGTACTTAGGCATCTTGTAAACGGGACTTGGGATAATTGAAATATTTATTTACCTTTATGTTTTTAGAATAGATGGATTGAATAGTTTAGATCGTTCCCAACCTTCGAAAACGACATTGATGTGCTTATACGTGTTGCAAAATCATCACTTATAATTAAATATTATTTTAACGAGGATAATAACTTAGACAAAGAGAATGAAAATTTTAATTTGAATAAGTAAATGATAATTGTAGCCAGTAAATAATTTTTGTTGGTGAACGTTTTCTTCCATATATACCGTGATCTTTAAAAACGGCATTTCACGGCGAATGCAATAAAATAGAAATGAGATTACAATTCTTTTATATATTTTTCAAAGTAATATTTTGACAATTTCTCAAAGTTGAACCTGACATATTAAGATAGTTAATAATTTGTCAAAATCACCTTACATGATAAACTGTCACATTTTCCTACATAACTTAAATTTTCATACAAGAAAGTCATATAATAAATCAATACAAAATACACATTCATATCTATGTTCTTGGTGTATATATACATGTAAAAATAAAATTAAGAAGTGAAAATTACATAAGATATGCTACCATAATATATTCATGGTATCCAATAAAAAAGGGTGAACTATAAGAATTTAAAAGAAAAAAAGAGGGAGAAAAAATCCATTTTTTATTGTTTTTTAAACTAAAACTAGTATTCATGATATCGAATTAAAAAGAGGTGAACTATAATAATTAAAAGACAAAAAAGAGGGAGACTAAAAATCTGATTTTTATTTTTTATTTTTATTTTTAAATTATAATTAGTATTTATAAGCGTAGCCCAAAAAACATTAGAGAAGCCGAGAAGCCGGAGACTTAGTTAAGTACAACATATGGTATTTAGCAACAAAACCTGACAAACATATTTACAATTATATTTATTTCTCTATTTTTCCATAATAATGTATAGTCATACTTTTTATAAGTCAACTTAAGCCTGTACAAATGTAACACCCCCATTTTGGTTCACCTAATAACCACGAGTCGAGTCATGTCTAAAATTATTATTTTATAAGACTCAATCAATAATATAAATCGAAATAACCCGCTCAACGTCAAGAAAATAGAAGGCATTGTTAAATATGTGTGAAAACTTATTAAATATAAATAAAAGTATGAAATAAAGTAACTGCAATGTTCTTCAGTGTGAGTTGCGTTTATCTGTCGTCCGACCAAAGCTGATTCAAGATCAGAAGACCTATATATATAATAAAAAAAGTAAGTAACGAGTGTTACTTTTCCATAAATAACTAATAGCCAAACTGGGAAAGTAGAGCTGACTCTCATGTTAAATGAAATCATTCGTATACTTCCTCATAAAATCTCTCACAAAGCTGCTAATTAGGAGTCGTCGGCCTTGACACGACAACGTCCCATTGTGACTCATTTCATACCTCGACAACTTTTAAAACTATCCTTTCTGCAGGAAAATTAATTTCTTTTCCTTTTTCCTTCAGCCTTTTACATCCTCCGTATCACTCTTAACCATGAGCACAGAGGCCGAATACTCTCAAGTATGCGCCTTTAGTACTCTTTGAAATTACAAATCTAGACATACACTGCATTTTACTACTAGTAATCCTCCACACTTTTCCTAATTTAAGGAGCTCAAAGGTGGAGTTATTAGGATCCCTCAGGAATGGAACGACCTGCTCACTAATCCAGAGCTTGCTTTGATTGGCACGTGCTTTTCACATGAGTTGACTTTCCCTTATCTCAGATCTCATTGGAAAACATTGATAAAATCATATGTAGGCTTGGGAACAAACTTATATAATAGGCCCGAAGGCAACTTGCAATGAATTTTGTTTTTGAAGTCAAAATCGAGGGATCTCATCCTTGAAGGTTATTAATCATAAAAAGGAAAATATATCTAAATAACCTGTGTTACGTAGGGTCTAATAAAACAACCACTTAACACATCCTGCTCTGGAAAGTAAATCAGCAATAGACTATATCGATAAAAACTAAGAAGAGACCTAACGGACTAGTGGTCTACGCTTTAAGTGTCACATCTCATCTATGGCAAATTAGGATTCCGAAACCTACTCCTAAATAAAATACTTACATCTCTATATGATGCACGTTTGTGATACGTATTCACATCATCAATACATCATAATAAAGAAGATTGTGCTAAATAAATCTACAACTAAACATCTAGCACACAAATCGATACGTAAAAATGACTAATAAATAAATAACTACACTCATGAATAAATAGATTAATAATAAATACCTAAAAATAAATAATGCTCTAACAATAAAATAATAATATTAATGTACTATATAAATACATGGCTAAACAAAAATAAATATCACGTATACTCGTGATAGTAAATAAATAAATAAATAAATAAATAAATAAATAAATATAAAATCATTCAATAAATAAATAGTTAATTTTAGTTAATCATGAATAATAATAGCATTATAGTTATCCAATATGGAATACATAATTAAATGCAAATAAATAATAACATACATGGAACAAACAAAAAGGTAACAATATATATAGACACACACACACACTGTAACACCCCAAATCCAGTTTACGCTTATGAACCGAACTGGCATGTTACAGGCACTGGGTTAGGTCGGCTAACCCAAACCTAACTCATGCAGATCCAATCTCGGCGTCTTAAGATGAAGATACAACTCGCAATGCATGGATGAATGCACAAACCCTAGCATGGTATTACATGAATGACATGCAATTCAAAGTACACACCAATACAATTACGATCAAACTAAATAAAAATTCTAAAATAAAACGGGCAGAGTCTCCCCTAAAAGTGCAATTAGGGTCCACACTGTCAAAATACTATATATAAACATATATGCAAACATGTATCTATATATCACGCAACTTCATTCACACAATCTGACATACTGTATACTCATTATGGAACTTGGGTTTCAACCCACCAAACTTCCGCTACGCGCTCTGATCACATTTCACCTCTTGTCATCATGTCTTAGCTTTTCATCACGTCATAACATCATCTCATTGCATTTAATCATATCCTATCATGTCTTAGCATTTCACATCATTCACAATATAATAATATCATAAATAGAATATTAACCACTCTATCGACTGACATGTGTGAAAGCGACAACAGTGCTCCTCCATCCAAGCTGGTTCCTCCGACTCGTGATTATTACCTACATATAATATAAAAACACGTCAGTAACAAGTGTTACTGGTCCGGAACATAAAATAACTATAACAAGCTGGCTATGAGAGCAAACTCTCATATGAAAGAAAATATCATATACTCCACGTGAACACTCTGAAGGGCACTATTGAGGAGCCACTAGGCTGCAGACCTAGTAGCATCCTGAACTTATTGATCTGCTGCTGTTGATGCCGCTCACGACATTTTCTTACTTCATTTTCTAGTCTCAAATCCTAAGCCCTCTCCTTACCTCCATATTTCTCCTGGCCTTGAGCACGAAGGCCGAGTACTCTCAGGCAGTGGCCTTTAGTACCCTTTGAACCACAAGTCCGGACATGCGCTGTACTAAACAGTACCCGTAAACCTCCACGTTCTCCGGGTGTGAGGAACTCAAACGCGGAGTTGTCAGGATCCCTCAGGAATGGAACAGTCCGCTGGCACTAATCCAGAGCCTGCTTTGAGTGTCACAGCATCTGCTCATGGTACGTGCAGTCGGTTTCTCCATCTCTCGTCTCACTGAAAATGCAAAAACTATATATATATATATATAGGGCTAGGTAGGGATTTATATAATAGACTCGAAGGCAACTTGTAGTGGATATTGTTTTCGAAATCATCCTCGAGGGATCCCATCCTCGAGGGGATATTAATCCGGAAATTTGTTCGGCTAGATGGCCCAAGTTAAGTGGGATCCAATAAAATGCCACTTAACCAGTCCTGCAAGCAATAGAATAAACTTACAATAGAAGAGATGGCTATGAGTCTCCTGCTAAGTACGGTGGATACCCTAATGAGCTGCACGGCTCACTGTCGCCAGTCTAGGTCCAACTCTCAGGTGTCCCTATACAAGGAACTGGACCGCTCACTTGGTTCTAGTTGACTCGGTCCTGAGTCATGTATCTCACTCTGTTCTATAAGAGAACAAGGATAGCTGCTATGACTCTACTGTATACTATGGCTCCGGTGGCTATCTATACAACCACTAACTACTACTGTAACGGGATGGTCGAGAACACCTGTACATACACAGCGTGTCTCAAGGAGTATGATAACATACTCTGCATAGGGCTGTAGAATCTGCATCTGGTCTGTGGGACGTGCTCTGATCAATGTATACTCATCTCAATCATCTGGGTAAACTGATAGTAAAACTGATACAAAAGGGTGAGTGGAAATTCTCAAGTGAAAACTCCACTCTGTCTGATATCTCTGGGTTATAGGAAGGGAGGCTGAATCTCGTGGAAATCTAGTCACACTGCTCAAGAACTCTCAATAGGGGACATCTCATCCTCACATGTGGTATCTGATGCAAGGTAAACAGGGAATCCTGGGACCTGTGGGTTATAGAAACACACGCTACATAGGTGTGTCAACTCTGATCTATGGTAAGGTTAAGGTCTCATGCAAATGGTAGGGGAGATAAAATCCCTATGTAACGTACTGGGTGGCTAAAATCTCGGTAGGTCTATGGACTTGTCTCTAAGATCACCATGATTTACTATGCCACAGGTGATCAGTCTGTGGAACAGTCAATCAATGACAAATCTCAGAAACGGCTCCTAAGTGGCTCTAGTTCAATCAGCTAACAGTAGGCACATGTTTCTCGATACTGTACTAGTCACGCACTTCTAAACGGGCGGGGTTCAAACGACCCAAAGAACCACTGTCTCTCCTCAAGTCTACGGGGACTCATAATGAGGTTCGACACGTGTCTCGTCCGCTCTTCAGTGGTGTGTGACCTGCCGTCCCGTACCGATTTGTAGTACTAATCTTGACTCACATGACTACTACCGCTGTGGTAGACTCTCAAGCAAGGCTATCAACCAAGATGAGCATACACTGGTATCACTCCGTCTGGTCTGCATGGTCTGTTCTGTCTGAAGTCCCTATTTACATTGTTCTCAAGCTGGGGTGAGGTCCGTCATCGTAAGATCGGTCTGCCCATACCGACCTGCACTGTAAACCCTAATCAGTACCATGAAGGTACTTCTATACTCAGGGTAGGGCTCAACCCTATGTCTCAAGGTAAGGACCTAATCGTGCTGGCGAAACACAAGGGAATCGCTATCTCTCTGGAAAACACTCTCGCTGAACCCTCTATCTATGCCCCATACTAAGTCAAACTCCTATCGCTGGCTGGCCAATCGCTAAATGGGTTAAACTACGCGTGTGATCATCTACTAACCATCTTGTTTGTGTATGCCAATTGTGGCCCATGGATGCCCCATCATACAGTCTGTACAATCTGATCATTGTGACCGTCCCATCTGGAGGTCACTCTGTCATGTTCCCTGACTCTGTCCATACGCATCCCTATGAGACTGTAACTAACAGTGTCTGATGGGGACATCTTGCAATATTCATCTGACCCAAGGGTATCAGGTCAAAACACTAATTGCAAGAGAGCTGTGAAGTCGGATCCTATGCCATCTCATCCAAATGACTCACTTTTCCTAACTCTTCTCTGTTCTGCTAATTTCCAATGTGGTTATATCTTGTTCCTCAAATTCTGGTCCTACTAAGATCTAACTAATCTAATCGGTCGGCGGATGAGCAATACACGGACGGCGGTAGTGCATCTTCGGTCGGTGGTAGTGCATCTCGGACGGCGGTTGTGCACCTCGGCGGTGGTTGTGTGACTAGGTCGGCAGTCGTGCAACTCGGTCGGCGGTTGTGCAACTCGGTCGGCGGTTGTGCACTCGGTCGGCGGTTGTGCAACTCTGTCGGCCACAATCCTATCTAGATACTAAAAATCTGATCTTAATCGTATACATCATAAATCCTCTCTACTATCTCTGACAAATCTTGGCTGTTAACAACTCGGCTTAGGTTGTCTAGTCATGCGTGTCTGATCCGGAGGGGTTTGGATCATGGTGCTGACACATATGATGGTAAACCTATGCCGAACCCACTCTAATCTCCTAAAATCTGAGTGGCTGCTTCCATTAGTGTTGACTGGCCCTCACACAGCAATCACTGGTCTGGTACCTTATCTCTGGTAGAATCTGGTCAAATAACTAATCTCACAGGCAATGGTAGTCCTGATCTTTTCCTTGTCATATCGAGACCTATGTCTGGCAAAAGGAAGTCAAAACTTCTGCCCATAGGTCATAAACTAGTGGAAGAGGAGGATGTGGTGAAGTGCTAATCAAACTGTCGATCCACCACACTACTCATCCTCATTCATCACTATCTCCTGGAAGTGGCTCATCTCATGTGCCAACTAACTTGCTAATATCTCTATACTTCAAGCTCCTTATTATTACCCCTTTTCTCTTTTAACTCATTCCTATCATGTACACCATGTCCCATGGAAACAGGACTAATGTGGTGACATGCAAGACACTAACATCTGGTCAATCATCTAATTCACTTATGCGATGGACAGAACTAGTGGGTCTCTAAGCCCATCAAGACAATCTTGTCAGATTCCTGCTCACATCTGCTAACGTCCGAATCTGGTATAAAATAAGACTTTATACCCATTATACCTTTGCTAGCACTACAATATTCCTCGCTCACATCTAACTGAGCAAACAGTCTGATATCACTATAACAATCCATAAAAATGACTTGCCAGCTCAACTAAGGCCAATTCCACATACTTCTAATCAAGTCTTGAATACACTGTTATCCAAACAACTTATGAAGAAGAATCTGCATGTAAGGAAAATATACAAAAACATACCTGCCAGCTGGACTCGGAGCAGTCTTTGCACACACATCACCTATAAAAGTATCATACATCTTAATCGGCCGAGAGTGGCTCTGATACCAATGTCTGTAACACCCCAAATCCGGTTCACACTCGTGAACCGAACCGGCATGTTACAGGCCCCGGTTAGGTCGGCTAACCCGAACCTAACTCATGCGGATCCAATCTCGGCGTCTTAAGATGAAGATACGACTCGTCAATGCATGGATGAATGCATAAAACCCTAACATGGTACTACATGGATGACATGCAACTCAATTTTCACACCAATACAATTACGATCAAAATTAATAAAAATTCTAAAATAAAACGGACAGAATTTCCCCTAAAAATGCAATTAGGGTCCACCCTGTCAAAATCATATATATACAACATATATATGCATATATCAACAATATCATTCACACAGACATCTAATCTACTATATTCATTCATTCTCTGAACTTGGGTCCTAACCCATCACACTTCTGCTGCGCTACTCTGATCATTTCATTTCATGTCATTATCATGCCTCAAATCATTTAATCATATCATCATGTCTTAGTATTTAACATCATTCACAATCATGATAGCATCATAATACAATATAAACATTCAATCACCTAACATGTGTGTGCACAAGACCTCATTGCTCCTCCGTCCAAGCTGGCTCCTCCAACTCGTGATTATTACCTACATATAGTATAAAAACACGTCAGTAACAAGTGTTACTGGTCCGAAAAATAAAATAACTATAACAAACTGGCTATGAGAGCAAACTCTCATATGAAAGAAAACATCATACTCCACGTGAACACTCTGAAGGGCACTACTGAGGAGCCACTGGGCTGCAGACCCGGTAGCATCCCGAACTTACTGATCTGCTGCTGGTACTGTGCCGCTCTCGGCACTTCTTTTTCAGTACTTCTCGTGAAACTTTATCCTAAGCCCTCTCCTTACCTCCATATTTCTCCTGGCCTTGAGCACGAAGGCCGAGTACTCTCAGGCAGTCGCCTTTAGTACCCTTTGAACCACAAGTCCGGACATGCGCTGTACTAAACAGTACCCGTAAACCTCCACGTTCTCCGGGTGTGAGGAACTCAAACGCGGAGTTGTCAGGATCCCTCGGGAATGGAACAGTCCGCTGGCACTAATCCAGAGCCCGCTTTGACTGTCACGGCATCCTCTGCATGGTACGTGCAGTCGATTTCTCCATCTCTCGTCTCACAGAAACACGAAAACTATATATATATAGGCTTGGGTAGGGAGTTATATAATAGGCCCGAAGGCAACTTTTGGTGGATCTTGTTTTCGAAATCAACCTCGAGGGATCTCATCCTCGAGGGGTTATTAATCCGGAAAATATTCGGTTAAATGGCCCGAGTTAAGTGGGATCCGATAAAACGCCACTTAACCCGTCCTGCAGACAATAAATCAAACATACAATAGAAAAGACGTAAAACAGAGTCGAGTCCTAAACGGACCTGGTAGAAGCTCCAAGCGTGTCATCGCGCCTAGGCGGCGAGCTCCTACTCCGTACCTACACATCAAAACTAAATACTAACGCCCGCTAACTAAATGATGCATCAAACTCAATACAATTAAACATACAATCATCATCATCAAATAACAATCATAAATATAAAAATAATTCTAACTCATCCTATTCATACCAATTTTATTGTATTTTTCCTAAGTTACATCGTACTCGATTATCATGCTCAACTTGATTTACCTCATTAGATCACTTACATTCATGCACTATTCAATCACATCATGCACATCTTATCACTTCATTCATAATCTAAGCATTCAATCACATCAATTAATTAATCCTAGCATGTTGTGCTAACAATCATCATCAATTTTAAATAAATCAATCGGAGGTAATTATACCTCACGTCGTCGGCAATCGGCGACGGCTAGGGTTCCGTCGCGCGTCTCGGAGCTCAAATTCGGCGCTCATCGGCGTCCGAAGCTCGATCGGGCTCCGACTGGGTGAGCCCCGCGGAAGATCCGGTGAATTCCAGCGAATTCCAGATTTTCGGCGGTTTTCCGGCAGCTACTGGCGGTTTTCCGGCGGCTTCCGGTGGTTTTCCGGCGACAATCGCCGGCGGCGTCTACTAGCCGGAAAGTGGTCGTGTTGGGTACCCTCGGAACCGGCTCGGCGAGCCCGACTCATCTACGAGGTCGACGCGGCCAACGGAGGTGGCGGCTCGCCGGAAAATGACATAAAACAGAGCCGGCGGTGATGGGTGGCTAGATCCGGCCGGCCACGGTGGCGATGGCCTCCGTTCCAGTCGGGGAAGGTCGCTGGAAGGCTGAGGGTGCTGAGGCGACCGACCGATCGCGGCGGCGACTGGTCGCCGGCGGCGGAATCGGCGACGGAAGCGCAACGCGGGCGCGGCGTCGCGGCATGGCTTCCTCGCGTCGCGGCGGTCCGATGGGGGCCGGACCTGGTCGGGGCAGCAAGGCGACGCCGTGGCCGGGCTGGGCGGCGTCGATCGGCGGCCAGGCGGCGTCGGCCGTGGCGGCGGTGGCGCGCGAACAGGGGCGGCGCGGGCGAGGGTTTGGGGAAGAAGAAGGAAGGGTCGACGGGGGTGTGTGGTGGCAAACTCGTAAATATTACTTGACTCGTCTCCGGCTCGAGTCAAGTATAATAACTAAGTCGTATTAAATCCTAAAAAAATTCATAAAAATCGGGAAAAATCCCGTAAAATCAAACAACACCAAAAAATCATAATGATATGCTCTATGAACTATCAACCCACCCAGACTGCCCGTAACGCGTCCTAACGCGGTAAACGGCCTAAAACTAATTCTACGATCCACTATATATAAAAATAATAAAAAAATGAACTGGCATACTCTCATATATTCTGATAACTCATTCTTTTCTGCTGTGTTCATGACGTTATCATCATATACTTGGGTACGCATGACCCTCATAGCTCATACACGCGACTGGCGTCGGCTCGGTACACGTGTCCTGAAACTGACTCAACTCGAAAATAACGGTCGACCCGACTGGTTCTGAATATAAAACCCTGACTCGAATCGTGGGTTTTACATTGTGACCGAGTGGGGCCCACCTATTAGTATATGCAATATATACATGAACAGAAAGCTCTAATCGAGCTCGTCCAAAGTCAAAATTGAATCGAGTCTTACAAGTAACTTTATAGGTAGGAATCAAGACAAAAATATTAAACGAACTGCAAACCTGGAACTCAATCGGGTGAAAATTTATGACTCAAATCAAGCTAGGCCTACAAGGGTAATTCGATAATCCAAAATCCTATGATACATGTACATGATATACCTTAAAAATTACGAGCAAGTTAAACCCTAACACGAAGCTGTAGTTTTACAATAAAGACAATAAAAGTGATAGTTTTCGTATAAACCCTTTACAAGGGCTCCGCAGTATAATTTTTTTACTAATATAATATTTAAAGGTAGGTCTAATTGATGAATTTAATATTCTCACAAATAAGCATATTTAATAATATTTTTATTAATATCATATTTAAAGGCAAGTCTAATTGAGTAATTCAATATTCTTACAGATAAGTATATTTAATAATGTTTTTATTAATATCATATTTAAAGGCACGTCTAATTGATTAATTCAATATTCTTACAAATAAGCATATTTAACGGTACCGGTCTACCTGCTTAGTTCAGCTTCTTGTCCGTATTTTTATGATTGCTGTAAAACACATGGACAGCGGCCATGAATGAGCTTAGGGTTGGTACCATGGTGGCAATGTCGGTGGTGGTGGTGGTGGTGGTCAGTGACCATAGGCTCCCCCATTTCTTTATTCCCCCAGTTTCGTACTCACCCTCCTCCCCAGCTCACAATAAGCTATAATATTTGCCCTGGCATCAACATTGGTGGTGGACTGGTGGGGGAAGACGACGACGCCTGCTCTTTGAGATCCGATCTCCGAGCTTCAATGGCGGAGCAGCTCAGCCGAGCTCCCTCTGCACTTGTCCTGCTCGAAAGGTGGCGTCTTTGCGCTTTTTGAGCTGGTCTCTGTGGTCTGCTAGCTGGGTTTTGTGATTTGGTTGCGTGGGTGTTGGTGGGGGTGGGGAAGGTGAGGTATTTGGATCATTCAATGGATCTTGTTTTTCGAAGTTGCTTTGAGTGCTTTTTGGTGGGCTGGTGCTTCTTTTTTGGTTTTTGCTTTTATTGGAAAGGTGTAGTGTTGAGGTTCATTTTTGTTTGGGCTTGTTTACACTGGTTTTGAGTTGATATGGAGTTACTTTTGAGTACGATTGAGCTATTTTTTATCGTAGATTGGGCTACGAGTCTTGTTTCATTTGGGAAATTCTTTGTAATGCGTTTATTGCTTTGGTGAAGTGCTGCAGTCAATCTGAGTTCTGGATGAAGTGCTGCTCTGACTTGATTTGACTGGTTCTAGTTTAGGTGCTCCTTTTTTAGTGTTGTATTCAATAACTAGATTTCAGTACAGAGGTGGTTGCTGTTGGTTCTTCATTATCTTAGACAAGGCAGTATTTATCTTCTAAATCACTCTACCGATTTACTTATTCTATGTTTCTGCAATGACTAATCATAATGAGCATTGTTCTTGGATCTAATGTGGAATTATTTTTTTTGCAAGTGTAGGTGACTGTCTTTGCTACTTGAAAATTTGATCAGCTTGATGTTTATGTTTCCGGGACCAAGTAATGGTCTGTGGTGCATAACTGCTTCTAGCATTAGACTGGCGTTTGTTGGCGGGTGCTAGGTTCTGCCTGCCTGTTCTTCACGGTGGTTTTGATCTTGCTCGAGTCATTGAGGATGGGCTGTACCTGCTCCAATCTCACGTGTTGCTGGTGTTCAGAACCTGATATCATAATAGTGGGGGAATCAGATGTTGGTGCGTACAATTTTTTGTTTTTTTTCAATTTCTACCACTGTAGTTAATTTTCTACGGCCTGCTAACTGCTTCTTTTGCAGAGGGTGCTGAGAAGAGTGATATTGATGTGCCTGCATTTCGTGAGTTCACCTTTGACCAATTGAGGGTTGCAACTGCGGGCTTTGCTGTAGAAAATATAGTCTCTGAACATGGTGAGAAAGCACCAAATGTTGTGTTTAAAGGAAAGCTGGATAACCACAGGCGCATTGCAGTTAAACGTTTCAATAGAGCAGCTTGGCCAGATTCACGTCAGTTTTTGGTACGTTTCTATACATCATGATTTCCTATACGAATGCTTCAATGTACCACTTTTTGATACATCATCATTAGCATCGTGATCATCATGATTATTATCATCTCTTTGGTCTTCTGCTACTTCCTTCAATCCATTACAATACCATTCTCATGTTGCTGAGAAAATGTGTGTCCATCGTAGGTGACTGGAAAAATGTGACTGCAATAACGAAGTTTTTTAAGTAGCTTAATGATTTTGATAACCACATACATTTTAGACTGGTTTTAAAATCAAATTTTTGAGGCCAAATACTAATGCTTATAGGAACTTTGATCTTACTGTCCTTGACTGCTGACGCGCACATGGCTTTTATTGTGTTTTTCGTTCCTAGTTTTGTCTTATGTTCATGTCCTTTTGATTGTAACAGGATGAAGCAAGGGCTGTAGGACTGCTTCGGAATCAAAGATTAGCAAATTTACTTGGTTGCTGTTGTGAAGGGGATGAAAGATTGCTTGTGGCTGAATTCATGTCCCACGAGACACTAGCAAAGCACCTTTTTCATTGTAAGTTACAACAGTATTACAAGGTTTTTTGGTCCTTACTTGATTCATTGCAACTGCCAATGTACCTTGTGCATTGTCTTTTTGACAATTTTCCCTTTTGAAACATGAATTAAGAATGCCATCTTAATTGATTACATACAGTTTGAATTATAGTTTTTGTTAATTTCATTTTTTTATGGTATTAATGTATATATCTTTTACTTGGGATTAATATTCAGGGGAATCTCAACCAATGAAATGGGCAATGCGTTTGAGGGTGGTTCTTCATATTGCTCAAGCTTTAGAATACTGTACAGGCAAAGGGCGTGCTCTTTATCATGATCTTAATGCTTACAGAGTTTTATTTGATGATGTAAGTTGCATATTGTCCCATGGTGTGCTCTGATAACTTACTTTGCTTTTAGGGTTTACGTATCTCTCTCATTATTCAGGTAGTATTTTGCAGGATTGCAATCCTACGCTTTCGTGCTTTGGATTGATGAAGAATAGCCGGGATGGGAAAAGTTACAGCACAAATTTAGCTTTCACACCTCCTGAGTACTTGAGAACAGGTATAGTTTAAGGTTCATCTGATCGAATAATGAGATCTCTATTTTAATATTTCCTACTGTTTAACTTTATTTTTGTAAACACAAACTTCGGATATTGTTTAAAATTTATAAAAGCTTAGATGATGAGTACATGTAAAAAAGTTACTTCAAAAGTGTTTCATTATACCAGTGGGGCAGCATTTGAGGATTGAGAGACATTTGTTAGTCTGAAAGAAGTTAGACTACCATTGGAACTATATATTGGTCAATGATTGTTTTAAAATAATCTACGACATTGTTCTAGTCGATAAAATTGTCGAAAATGCTTAGTTTCTTTTGTCATTCTTGCAGGTAGAATAACACCTGAGAGTGTAATTTATAGTTTTGGAACACTTTTGCTTGACCTTCTAAGTGGCAAACATATTCCTCCAAGTCATGTAAGTTGCATGTGTTTGACGACCTGGTTTCTAGAATAAGTGTTATTTTGTTGTTTTTGAAATGTAAAAAAGGAAGTTGATTTCTAAGAGGATAATACTTAGCTATTTGCCAATTATCTACATGTTCTTTATCTACAGGCACTTGACTTGATTCGTGACAGAAACTTTCTGACACTGACGGACTCATGCTTGGAAGGACAGTTTTCAAATGATGATGGAACTGAGCTAGTACGCTTAGCTTCTCGCTGCCTGCAGTTTGAGCCCGAGAGCGTCCTAATGTGAAATCATTGGTTTCTGCTTTGGCAGCTCTTCAAAAAGAAACTGAGGTTTGTTTTAGACCTGAAGCCACGTTTGGTTATTCTTGTATGTGATGACCTGTCAGTTTTTGGATTTCCTTTTTCAACTCTGGTTGTTTTACTTATACATCCACCTAATACCCAAAGGGTGTGGGTGACATGGATCCTAAACTAGGATCCATGTAATTACAAATGTCCAAATTGAACTTTATTGTTGTAGTTTATTGGTTCTCAAAATATTTATATTCAATTAGTTAGCATGTCAATGATCTTAATTATTTTTCTCATTTTACCTCATTTTCATGAATGTCCAAATTTGATGTTAATGAATTGTGTATATCATGTGCACTTCTTTGCCTGCAGAAAATGTGTAATTGTGTTGTACATAATTATGCAATCAGCAATGTTAAGTGTTTTTGTTAAAAAAATAATTGTTATTTTTTTGTTTGAGTATTTAGTATTCTTGGATTTGAATTGTTGAAATTTTGATGCATTGCATGATAGATTTGTTCTTTAATCATCTTCTGTGCAGGTTCCTTCACACGATTTGATGGGTATAACCATCGATGATGCATCATCATTGCAGCAGCTACAATTATCTCCACTTGGTGATGCTTGCTCTAGAATGGATTTGACTGCTATACATGAGATTCTGGAAAATGCCGGCTACAAAGATGACGAAGGAACAGCAACTGAGGTTTGAATTTCTGTATTTAGTTTGAGAGTAAAACAAGAACTGATTTTCTTAAAGTACCACTGAATAATGTTTCTTCTGCTGCAGTGATTTCTGAGGGTTATTTGGTTTTGTTTGAGTTGAAACTTGAAACTGGCCAAGTATTTTTTATATCCATTGCTGCCAATAAAGTCTCATCTCTAACAGTATCAAATTTTTTGTTTGCAGTTATCTTTTCAGATGTGGACTGATCAAATGCAGGAAACTTTGAACTCAAAAAAGAAGGGTGATTCTGCATTCCGGCACAAAGATTTCAGGACAGCTATTGAATGCTATTCTCAGGTTGGTTATTTCTTGTGTCTAGGAATAAAAGATCTTGAATAGTGCTGCTTAATTCTATCAGATAGATTGAAACTGAGTCTTCATGCTACTTTAGGTTCGATTATGTTGGATAAACTTATGTAGTTTTAACATAATTTGATGACATTGGTAATATCATGTACAATGCCCAATGAATTGTAGGATAAATGTCCTAGGATACTCTAGTGATCCACTCCTGACTATGTCGCTTATATTAAGCTTTTGTTTTTTATTTTTCTCGTGAAAATATGAGGTTTACACTGCTCAAGTTTTTGGCCGATATCAGAAGGATGCTTACTTATACTCCCGAACGGTGCTGTGTTTCCTCAAAAGCTTTTAAATCGTGTATATCATGTTTGGGAAGATTTGGTAGCTTGAAAACATGTAATTGGTAAATTTTTTAAACAATTTATGCTATTTCTTGACCTTACAGGAGTTTGGTTGCTACTCACCTTTAATCTCTCACAGTTTATGCTTGATATTTGTATCTATTTTGAACTGCCCCATTTCTGCGTGCTTGATCAAAGTATGCCTATATTTATCATGCCTCTTGCACTGAAAGTTTTCTAATGTTTTCAGTTTATAGATGTTGGTACAATGGTCTCCCCCACTGTATTTGCACGGCGCTGTCTCTCTTATCTCATGATTGACATGCCCCAAGAAGCCCTGAACGATGCAGTGCAAGCGCAAGTCATATCACCCTCTTGGCCTACTGCATCGTATCTTCGGGCAGCTGCCCTTTCTGCCCTTGGAATGGAAAATGAAGCTCGAGAAGCATTGAAGGATGGATCCTCATTGGACTCCAAGAACATTGGCTGATAACATGGTCAATTTAAGGGCCATAATAAGGCAAAATAGTACATGTGGACCAGGATGGTAGCATCGCCTTCGGAGAATATTTGATTTCTTCATGTCAATTTGCTGGCTTTGTGGAATTGTTTTGGAAAATTTGAGGTGCTCAAATGCATAAAAGTTGTGGTCATAAACGTTTGAGGGTGGACGTGAACATTTGAGGGTGGTCGGAAACGTTTTGAGGGTCGTATTGCCATGTTAAGTAGAGATAGTACAGATGATGTTGAAACCATTCTTTAGAAGGGCAGTTGCAAATGGCAAGCTTGTTATTGGAACCTTGATCACTGTTTCTCTTTTATAGGCAAAAATGATAAATTTGTAATTTGTGTACAGCACCTGGTTTGTTGTAATCCAATGCTGTAAGGTGGGTTGCACTTTCTCTATACCTAGCACTTTTTTGCACTCTGCTTATTGATACCCTAAAAGGCTCTTAATGTGATGAAACAGTACTGGTCATTAAACGGCAATGCAAGTTTGAGAATTGGATTCAATTTCTCCATTCTGTTTGATATGATCTAAATCCATCAACATTTTTTCATGTAAGTTGGAGATGAGTGGTAAGATGTTAGTATTACTCTCTCATGATGTACTTCTTATGACAGACTGCAGATTCTAAATTCCATTTTTAGTTAAATTTTTTTGTTGGTACATTTCTTGTTTATTTATTATGTTGGCTTGCTAAATTTGCTTTGCTAGGTGAGTGGTCACTTGTCACTTGTGTTAGTATGTTTAGTGGAAAGAGTTATACTGGTTAGGTCAATTTTTTTAAACAAGAAAACCCACTTAGATGGCAATATTTTATATCATATGTACGAGAGGGTATCTTTGCACTATGATCACTGCTGTTATGTTCTTTTCTTGGTTTTTTATTGTCGGATTCATTGAAAACAAGGACTGAGTTCATGCATGTGCTTTGTCTGTTTCGATAGAAAATTATGAAAGCTTTTTTATTTTAGAATCGGAATAATGTGTGAAAGGTTTGGTCATGGCATCAAATGTATTTGTGATTTTATTATATTGATTGACAGTTGAAAAAAATGAGGAAATCATCATTAGTGAAAGAATGAAGATTAACTCAAGTGCTTAAGGTGACGCGATCAAATTTATAACTTTAATTGTGTCCGTGTCGATATTAATCATGTTTTATAGCCCTTCAAATAGTGGTTGATAAAATTTCAACTAATATTAGGTCTCAGCACCTTTTCAGCTTTGTCATGGGACACAGATTCAAATCTTACAAAACCCAAAAATTATTGCTTCTAGTCTGACTTACCTTAGGTATGTATACGTGAGCTTTGTGATTTTAGTAATTACATTTAAATTTACAATATTTAGCTTTAAATAATAATATTAATAAGCTCGATTATAATTAAAAAAAACTTAATTTATCTAATCTTATTAAACTCAGCTTGATTCATCCAACAAGGATTTTCTATCCATTGGTCAAAAATTTCAAAACTCTGTCCTTTCTTTTCGTTTAGATCTTAGTATAAAAGTGCAATAACTTAGTCATCCTATCATAGATCCTGTGAAACTAGATCCATGGCCTTTACTTCAAAATGACTTGTGGACCTTGTAAATGATATCACAGCTGACCCGTGGAAAAAAATTTTAATAATAAAATTTCTTAAAAGTAGGTTGATTGTTATATCTGCATAATTAGTCTCACATTTAACAAAATTGTGGTTAAATCTGTTATATTAGTGAAGTGTGCATGTAGATCTATGACTTAGATTAGCTATTTTTTAATAAACGATTTGGTTTTTTAAAAAATAACTTGGCCTATCGAATCACAATTGGACTAGGTTGTCATATATGGCATTAATGCTGATCAGAGGCCGTATTAGATAATGGGTTAGAGTGGATATAAAGTAGGCTTATCGTCAGAAAAAGAAATTCTAAAGATAGAATTTGCCAAACATACAGGTGATTGTAAGTTCTCACAAAATTATTTGTACATCCAATACAATAAGATCCTGTATATTACTAATGGTTTAGTGTGACTATGGATCTTAAACTTTAATTAACCTATTTTTAAAAAATAATTGGCTATCTAATTCCACCCATCTTATGAAAATACGAGACTAACACTCCTCACTACGTTGAAAGTTTTAGCATGTAAACTCAACGTATATGTGCCATGTGGGTGACAGGCTTCCCATTTTATACATTTACAGACGGGCTAAGCAACTACATACATGTCACAATATATCATGGCGTTTTAAAAAATTTTAAAAACATAGCAAACTCGATTAAACACGATTGACTCAATACTTGTCTCGAAAAAAACTTTGTTCCAAACTTAACTCGATATCAAATGAGCTAAACCTGAGCTGGTGCCTTCTTAACTCGGTTCGACTCAAAACTCGATATTTTATATAAAGAATAAGAATTTTGAATATATTTATCTTAATTTTTTTATACAAATATAATTGAATTATAAAATATCATTATATAATAACAATTTAAATATAAATATGAATGATTAAATTATCTTTTATGCATAATTATTTCTAAGTTAAAATTTTTAATTATAAATTAAATTTTAGTCTAAATTACACACAAAAAATGCATCATTAAATATAAAACAAGCTAACTCAAATTCGATTTGAACTCGAATCGACTCGAGTACTTATTAGCTTGATTCGATTTCGAAATCAAAAAAATCGAGTTTGAGTTGGGCAAAATTTGGTTTGATTCACCTGATGAGAATGGTTCCATAGACTTTAATTTCTTAAAAGTAGGTTGATTGTTATATCTGCATAATTAGTTTCGTAATTAATACAAATTGTGGTTAGATCTATTATATTAATTGAAGTGTGCATATAGATCTTTGACTTAGATTAGCTATTTTTTAATAAAAAATTTGGTTTTTAAAGAAATAAATTGGCCTATCGAATCGCAATTGGACTAGGTTGTCATATATGGCATTAATGCTGATCAAAGGCCGTATTAGATAATGGGTTAGAGTGGATATAAAATAGGCTTATCGGCAGAAAAAGAAATTCTAAAGATAGAATTTGCCAAACATATAGGTGATTGTAAGTTCTCACAAAATTATTCGTACATCCAATACGATAAGATCCTGTATATTACTAATGATTTAGTGTGACTATGGATCTTCAACTTTAATTGACCTATTTTAAAAAATAATTTGGCTAGCTAACTCCACCCATCTTATAAAAATACGAGACTAACACTCCTCACTACGTTTAAGTTTTAGCATGTAAACTCAACATATATATGCCATGTGGGTGACTGGCTTCCCATTTTATACATTTACAGACAGGCTAAGCAACTACATACATGTCACAATATATCATGGCATTTTAAAAAATTTTAAAAACATAGCAAACTCGATTAAACACGAGTGACTCAATACTTGTCTCGAAAAAAACTTTGTTCCAAACTTAACTCGATATCAAATGAGCTAAACCTGAGCTGGTGCCTTCTTAACTCGGTTCGACTCAAAACTCGATATTTTATATAAAGAATAAGAATTTTGAATATATTTATCTTAATTTTTTATACAAATATAATTGAATTATAAAATATCATTATATAATAACAATTTAAATATAAATATGAATGATTAAATTATCTTTTATGCATAATTATTTCTAAGTTAAATTTTTAATTATAAATTAAATTTTAGTCTAAATTACACACAAAAAATGCATCATTAAATATAAAACAAGCTAACTCAAATTCGATTTGAACTCGAATCGGCTCGAGTACTTATTAGCTTGATTCGATTTCGAAATAAAAAAATCGAGTTTGAGTTGGGCAAAATTTGGTTTGACTCACCCGATGAGCACCCCTACTATGGGAAAATGATTCTATAGACTTTAATTTAATAGATGTTACAAATTCGACCTCAAAATGATAATAACTCTTAAAGTTTGCTATTTCTTCTTCCAATTCTACTTGAAAACACGATAACTTTGCTTACCAAAAGTGTTAAATAATGTTGATTACAAAAATTTAAAATTGATAATATGTGATTACTTATAAACAAAAGTTCTTAATGATGATAATGAATAAAATTTTAAATTGATAATATGTGATTACTCAAAAACAAAAAAGATGATTAAAATTTTAAATTAATAATACGCGATTACTAAAAAACAAAAAAAATAACAAATTGATGATGATGATCAAAATTTTAAATTAATAATAAGTGATTACTCAAAGACAAAAGTGCTAAGTGATGATGATGATCAAAATTTAAATTGATATGTGACTACTCCAGGAGTGTTGAATGAAGTTGATGATAATGTGATAGTTAAATTCTAATTGATGCGTGGTTGTACAAATAGAAGGAGACTATTAGGCCGTATAATTTAAAAGCCCGAAATTCATACTCTATTCAACATGTCCTAGAATGGAGGCAACTAGAGTTGACTCCAAGCTAACCTGGAGTCATCTATATTAAAATTTTTATTTTAACTATGTAAATTAAAAATTATATGAATTTAATATATATATATATATATATATATATAAATTCTATGGTGGGCTGCCCTTTTGGCGGCCCACTATGCGGCGCCGAATCTGGGCCGCCGGATTGAAATCCAGCAGCCCAGATTTGATAGCTGCACAGCTGCCCAAGAAGGCAGTGCACCATAACAGCCCTATATATATATATATATATATATAGACTGATTTCCTGCGCCAGAGCGGGAAATCGGCTCTCTGCGCTACAATGATCTGGGCCGTCCGATTACAAGGACGGCCCAGATTTATTAGTTTTTTTAAAAAAATTTTTAATTTGATCTGAACCGTCCGATTAGAAGGACGGTCCAGATCATATGGAGAGGCGGAGGCGGGCGCCGCTGCCGTGGCAGGGGAGGTGGCCGACCTTTGCCCCGGCGCCCGCCACGGCCCCGACCCCGCCCCCGGCGCCCACCCGACCCCCACCCGGCGCCCGCCGTGGCCCCCGACCCGGCGCCCGCCAAGGCCGGGTCTGGCCGCCGCCGGCCAGATCCGGCCGCGACAGGCCGGACCTGGCCGTCGCCTGACCAGATGCGGCCGGGAGGACGGCCAGGTCGCGGTCTGTCGCGGCCGAATCTGGCCGGCGGCGGCCAGACCTGACTGCGGCCGCCCGCCCGCAACTGCGCGGCGAGATGTCGAATGTATAAAACAACTTGTAGGATTAACATTAATTTTATCAGCAAACCACACCCACAACAGAATACAAGTCTCTCAATCTTTGCGTCCCTCCGAACAAACCTGCATCACACTATATAGAAAATATGCGTCAATAATCAAAGATTACTGGTCTGAAAATAAATACAGGAAACCAATTCTAAGCTGATGACTGGATGACTAATTATCCACGAGAAACTTCAACATGAAAACAAAAAATCTCCGCAACCTACATCATCGTATTGAAATATGGCCAATAGGGCCTTCATAATCACTATGATATCCACGCATATGAACTAAAATACTCAATGGTAACGTGCTAGTACTATGTATGAGCCAAAATCTAATCAACGATTACTTGCCCTTGGCAATAGAGCCTAATATTATCATCATTGAAATACATAGTCTGGATACACTCAATAGAGAGCATACTCATGCTAAATACACATTGCCAGCAAGTATTATATCTGATAATCATAATCATAATAAATATTAACCGCCAAACCAAACACTACATGTGGGTACCAATCGAGCCCCATGGTGGACGTCATGCTCCCATCTATCACGCGTGCATAGAAAATTTGAAATTTATAGAATAAGTATAAGACCTAAGAAGGGACTGATAAATGATGCTAAAATGACTTTTGATCTGGATTTTATTTTCAAAATTCACATCAAGGGATCTCAACCTTGAATTTTTATTAATTAGGAAAACTTGGTAAATTGAGCCATATATAGTGGGATCTAATAAAACTCTACTAACTATTTCCTGCAGTATAAAATAAAATTGCAATAAAGCCAAACAACAGATCAAGTGGAGAGGGGTCTTAACGGACTTGTGAGGTATGCTCAATGTTCTAGCTTGGCGAATATGACTACACACCACATAAGAAATGCAGCCATTACTCTAACCCTGTTTGATGCATGTGTACAATGCCATGCAGATAATCCTAGATGCAACAATGGTATGGCATGGAAAGGAGTAGAAAATTAAACACACATCACGCCACATCACACATCATTCACATGCTGAGTGTATCATAGTCACTATTTGAGATTCTATAAAATAAAAATAGATATCGAGACAAAGATCAAGGTTCATTATGAAATAGTTTTCGGAATTCAACCCACGTGCTTAAATCTAATAAAAGATATTGAAATGCTGAAAAATTTGGGGGTAATTTATCTGAGATACTTAATACGTTAATCAAGAATCAAATCTCGGGAAATTATGAAAATTAACTTAAGATTTTGGGTCAATTATTTAAACTTAACTCCGAATGTAATTTTGTCGTAGCGACTTTAATATGAAGAACTTGAAAGATCTCAATTCAAACCCACACATATGCTCGTAAATTAAAGATTTTCATTATTAAAATAATCTTTTATCATTTAGTTACTTAATATAATTAAGTTAATTACCTTTAACTTAGGATTTTCACATCGTGATCAATTCACCACTAAATGCGAGTTAAAATATTATTATTTTAACTATTTAATCAATTAATCAACTTGGCATGGAAAATAAGATCACTCAGACACGGCAAAACATTATAAAGTTTCAATCTTTTTTATAGTTTAAACCATTATCAAATAGATTAGTTGGTAGATTTCACAAATCTAGGACACCACGAATATTTTATTGTGTTTTAATAGCTGAAACACAACAAATAATAAAAATCACAAATTTAACCCAAAATCAACAAGAAAATTACAAGATCTACATGATATGATGACGATTTAACTATCTACATGCCCAATCACGAAGATCTATATGCAAACATCATAACCATGCACAAAAAATGAAAAGAATGGGGAAGAAGGCGCATACCTCGGCAAAGGAAAAAGAAGAAGGGCAAGGAGAGGGGAAAGGGAGGAGAAAGGAGGAGGAGGAGGACTGGACGAGGGACTAGACAATGACCAAGAAGAGAGGGACGACTTCTAGGTCTTGACTAGGGCTAAGAGGTACATGCAAAAGCATGTAACATTACTCTACCCTAATGCGGCACCAAAGGCGCAACACACAGGAAACACATGCAAACATGACCCTATGCTACACAATACAACCAAATGAAACACAAGCCATTGGTTTGGCAATTGAGCCTAACTGCAAAACTTGACAGCTGATGCACTCGATGCCCAAGCCTGCAATAACACATAGAGATCATCTTTGCACCAAACCAATTGAATCAAACCAATTGTGTACTACTCGTATCGAGCCAACAATAAACTGAACGTAAAATACCATGTTGAAGGGCCGGGTTTTACAACCTTCTCTCCTTAAAAAAATTTTGCCCCATAATTTCAACACAAGGAGGGAACATTACAAACAATAGAAGCAATGACCACAACACACGACAAGGTTGCCAGAAAACACAAACTATCACACTGAAACCAACTAATTTGTTGGCCCAAACAACTGGCCCCATACTACTGCTATCAAGACACAAACATGCATGTTCACACACATGTGCAACTAGAGTATGTACTCATATTCACTTCCAACAGGAGCATACAAATTTAGTCCAAAGTGTGCTCATAGTACTCCGTAATCTTGATAAAAACCCACCATCAATGCCTCACGTTACGAGACAATCTATAGGTCAAGTTGACCCCATCATAATTGATCGTATTAAGAAACATCCTACTAGATATGGGCATCATGGCTGGCCCCAAAAATTGAAATATGGTAGGTGTACTCTGTAAAAATGCTAGGAGGACCTAAAAAGGTGCTTATCCAAAGGAGGCTACTTAGAAAGCATATTCACTATGTCTGTATATATGGTAATAGACTATAAGATGTGTATACTATGGTAAGGTGGTATAAAATGTAGGGAGGTCAAGGATTGTATACTCCAAAGTGCCTAAATCATCGTCATCATCCCAGAGGCAACAATAAAGGCATCCTAAAGGATGGCTCTTATGACTCTAATGCAATTTGTAATTAGTAGGCAAATGTATCTCGACTTAGTACTACTTACAAACATTTTAGGGGATGTGAAATACATGTCCCAAAGAACTACTATCATTCCTTGGGCCAACAGGAACCCATGATGAAGTTTGATATGTGTCACATCCCTTCATTTTTAATTAGTAACTGGCTGTCCCATACCAATTTTTAGTGCTTTATCTTGACTCACATAGCTCTACCACTGTGATAGACTCACAAACAGGGCTATAAAGGTCAAAGGTAAGTTGGGTACAATGTAAGGGTGCACACCATGGAACTACATATAACCACACCACAAAATAATTGGAGAATTCACCAAAAACTACGCTGAAATGCACATCTCATCACTAGTTTCTTGCCCAACCACTGACCATCTGCCCTACCAACTACCCATCCACTTGCCTATCATTCTATTCATTTGTTTCCCTGATCATCTTCATGACTGTTGACACTCTAACTAACCATTTCATGTTTCTATCCCAATATGTTTCTGACCTGATCCTTAGCTGACTATGTGACATTCGTGTCTATCATTTTTGTCAGCTGCCTATCGCTCCTAAAGCTAGCTTCTCCCACTCTATCAGTGGTTTTGCTACATAGAAGGTGGTCGTGCCATCCTGACAGCAATTGTACCACTTAGATGGTGGCCATGCCACTCAAACGGTGGTCGTACCACTCAGATGGTGGCCATGCCACTCAAATGGTGATTGTGGTTCTTAGATGGTGGTCATGCTACTGCCATTCAGACCTCAGGGCACTTTCCAGCTCTCATCTGCCTGCTAACAATAAAACCTATTAGTCTACCAACTTCATTGTCCCTTGTTTTATACTATTTAGGTTTATCTATCCTTATATGCTTGTTTTTCTCCTTATTGCAAGTGGTTATCCATCTGATACCCCAAATTGACTATCCTATTAATTGTCACATCCTGTCCCAGATATCCATCTCCCTCTCAGTCTTTTGTCTGTTTAACCCTGATTTTGTAGTCAACTACACCCGTGTTTGGTACAACACTCATCCATGTGTGTCTGGTCTTAATGATGTCGACCAACTAGCTACACATTAGGTGGCAGGGTGTTGTCGAACGACTATGCTCCCATGATTTTTAAGTCAAGGATGTCACAATCTTTGTGTAAAACTAGAATTGATCTTGGTGGTTGATGGTTCATCCTTAATCTCTGAATCACTTCCACTGTTCCCATTTTGTCATTTCTGAGTCAAGGATATCACAATCCTTGTGTAAAACTAGAACTGATCTTGATGGTTGATGCTTCATCCTTAATTTCTGAATTACTTCCACTGTCCCCATGTTGCCCTCTAATATTATAATCCTTTTCTTCATAAGGATTCTAGTTGAGATGTTTATTGACCCTATCCAATTATAGCTAGGAACCCGGTTTGACAAGCCTACACTGTCCAGAATCCTGGTGTGTCATGAATGTCCAACCTTCGAGATGAGTTTCCTCCTCTTTCTTTTCCTTTTCCTTTTTTCTTTTCTTTTCTTTTTTTTTTGAAGGGGAGGACTAACCATCTCTCCCTACTTTGACATTTCCAGTGTGGTAAGGAAGCATCTCCACACACACAAATCTGTTGGTAGTCCAACTATTAGTGCTATATTGCAAACTATCACTGATCGTGCCCAACTGTGTGCTCTCATCTATGCACAATGATCCCAACACACTCCCACGCTATGGCCAACTGATCATGAAAAGGAAAGACAACAACAACCAAACGCAAGCAACACACAAAAAACAAAAACACACAAAAAGGGCACAAATAACACACTTGGGAGGAGACTCATATCAACTCATGGGAAGCTGACAACACAAGCACACAACAATGAAGCCTTCTATCTTAATTGACCAAGAGTTGGCTTTGATAGTAAAATTGTAACACCTAATTTGGCTAGCTGCGGTAACAAAATCAAAATATTAAATCTTAAACCACTATTCTTGCACATTTAAAATATAAAGCCGACCCTAAGGATAGACCTAACTACTTTAGATGTCAAAAGATGCAAGGATCGAGAAGGTTTCATAGAGATGGCTGGCCTGTTTGTTGCGGGGTCAGTGGGCCATGTAATGTAAATAATATATGATATTAGTGAGCCAATGTGATTATCAATTTGAGGCCTGTTAGCCGTATAATGATTAAAATTTTGGGCCATTGAGCCACTTGAATCATGTATAAGAGCCTAAGGGCATTTTAAGGAAATTGTTGTGATTGCCTTGTGGGATTATAATTATCGCTAACATGTATTTGAGTTATTTTTCAGGCTGTATGCTTTGGAGCACCAGGTCTAACTACTTTGTGCAGGAATTCTCCAAGCTTCGGAGACTTGAAACTGAAGGATAAAATTAACCCAGATTCGTTAAATCATGTTATATGTGTAGGTATTTGAAACGAAGAAGAAACATGGGTTGGACGAGCTCTTGGGCTATTTTTTACAAGATAAAGGGCCCATGTGAAGACTGAGCAAGCCAACAGTATGAAGAAAGTAAATTATGTTGTAAATGATCCATGAATGCAATGTGAACAAGGTGGAACACCTCTAAATTGTTTTTGCATGTGTCAGCGAAATTTTTGGAATGCATGCATGTGATATTTTATAAATTGTGAATTTATAAAGGTTGCAAACAAAATTTTTGCGCTCTAGTTACAAGGAAGACTTTGCTAGATTTTTTCCAGTATTTTAAGTTTCCTTTATAATTTAGATTTATTTACAATGTCCTATTTGTGTGATCGTGTGTATTTTGGATGGACATTTGATTCCTCTTGAGCATTCCGTTTTGTGTCACTTCATGTGGTTAGGTCTATATTGTGAGTCGATTTTGCATTTTAAATGATCAAGAGCACCGATATAAGATTTAATACTTTGATTCGGTTAGCGCAACCAAATTAAAGTGTTACAATATTGGAGTTCAATAAAAAAAGAAACAGATAATATCTTTTGCACCTTGACGAATAGTTCAGCCATAAAGAAAGAAGGAAATAAAATTATTTCTTACCATCTTAAAATTACTTTTGATAATTTATCAATCCCCTTATAGTGGATTCCAGCTCCACAATAGTTTTATTGACCCTTTAATACTTACTTAATTTAGAATTATTATTATAATTTTTATTTATTAGAAAAGTATTGAACTATAATTCTACCTAAATTAAGAATTTTAAAAATATTAATTAATTTTAATATATTTATTATTATACTATCAAATTAAAAATTCGTAACTTAACAACATATACTTAAGTTTAGTATTTTAGAGATTTTATTTATTCATTTATTTGCATATTATTATTATTTATTTAAAAACTTAGATTATAATTTTATTTGAATTAAAAATCTCTAAAACATAAATTCTATTTAGTTATTTAATTTTTTTACTTATCAAAATTTAAATTATTATTAATATTTGTATATAACTATATTTTTTGTTAAAATTAAATAATATTCATTGTTGCTATTTAAAAATATTGGAATAATAAATTTGAAAGTAATATGGTATATTCTTAATATATATTAATGTTATTAATAAGTTTCAAATATACCTTAGCACATCCTGAGTGTTTGGCTAATTTTAAAAAAATGAGGTAAAAAACATTATGGCCATGGAGGATTCAAACTTCAACGACTAGCTCCCACTAAGCTTCTCTATGCAAAGTGAGCTAATGGCCTTTGTTGTTTATCTTTGCACAAGATTTATTTTATAGTATATGATTCAAATATGATTCGCTCAAATATTAAGATGAAATCTTATAATAATAATTCATCACTTGAGGTGCACGACAGACAATCAAATTGAATTTTACTAGGCATAGTGTGTTCTTTTCTTTAACAAAAAAAATTGAGTCGAATCGAATCGATATATGGATATAATTTTAGCTCATTACGATTCAAAGTTGAGCACTACTCCTTAATCGCCCAAGACTTGCATCTACCTTTACTGCCTTAAAGTATCTGATTCAAATCCTACTTTAAGAACTCCTACAATACTCAATTTGTAACTATTATATCACTTATAAATCAATTATCGTCTTTAAGTATTTCGTAAAGAAAATCTGTATTAAATATATAAAAATTATAAATATGTCAGCAAAAAGCACGGGTTGTTAGACTCATGGTTGCAAAAATCGGAACCAGAATCGGAATCGGTTTTCAAAGGAGTCGAATCGGAATCGGAATCGGTCTAAATCAGACAAGAATCGGTTCAGTTGAATCAGCCTGAATCGGTCTTATACACAAATTTTAACTTAATTAAAATTAGTGGGTTATTAGTATAGAATATGTAATTTTGATATAATTTTCATGTTATAATATGTATTATATTTTATGAAATTTTTTTATATTTTTTGGATTTTTTTAAAAATTATTTAGAGTTAGTTATTATTTTTATCGAGTCGGAATCGAGTCAACTTTTAATTACGAAAATGCCACTTATCCCTCATTCTCCCCCGCTACCGCTGCCGCTGCCGCACCCCGCCTTGCCACCCTGTCACCACCCCTCGCCCCCAGTCCCGCCCCATCGCCGCCCTTGCCCCGTCGCCCCCCCCTCCTCACCTTCCGCCCCGCCTCGCCGCCCCAAAGTAGCCCTCGCAGCTCGCCCCGCACTGCCTCGCCACCCTGTTGCCTCCCTCGCCACTCGCCCTTGCCTCCCCGTCCCACACCGCCGTTTCCCCCAGCCCCGGCCCCCGGTCGCCCGTCGCCGCCCTTGCCGCGGGCCGAAATCGGCCGATTCCATAATCGGCTCGAATCTGGTGAAATCGGTTCGAATCGGCCGATTCATGGACCGATTCGAGCCTAGCCGATTCACGTTATTTTTTAAATTGGATTGCCGCTGATCTGAGTTAAATCGGCCGAGTTATGCATATGTAGTTAGACTGCGGCAAGGTCAACTATTAGATGAAAGAGCAACTTTGGTATTTTTTTAAAGAAAATGAAGACAAGTGTGATCCGAGAAGTAGCTACAATTTGATTTTTGTCTGATTACTATATATGAACAAAAACTTAATTATTAGTCTGCAAGTGAGCAGCAGTGTGAAGATTAATAGCAACAATTAAACCATGCTCAAGTACTCATCCAGCCATAAATTATTCGCATTTTGTAATTAGAATTAGAGCATGCATGCAATGCAAGATCAGGAGCAGTTGATCCATGCAAATCTTAATTGGATCAAAGGGGTAGGTGGAAGACGAATGTTGTCGGCGGTGGCCGACCGGAGAAACTCATCGACGATCATCTCCTGGGAGAGATCCGCGAATTAAGACCAGCCGGCCACCTGCAGCCCCTCCTCGACCGCCAGCCCATCCACCTCGCTTAGAGGGTTGTAGGAGATCAACATTTATTGAGGTAAAACTTGATATTATAACATAATTAAGATCTACTCCATAATTTTAAATATTGTATCGGACCCCAGGTTATACCAATGTACCATATACAACATTTCGATCTGGGATGGCTTAAGTTTTCATACCATTCTATTCCATACCTAGTTTTAAAATAAGAAATTTTCACAAAATTTGGTTTTTATTGAAAATTTTCACAAATTTTGATGGCCGGTTGTTCTTTTCAACAATGATCACTTTCTTTATTAGGCTAGTGACTGATTGTAATGATCAATACCAAGTAGAGATGAGTTATAAAATTTCTCAAATTTTATTCTCCTTTGTTTTCAACTTGTTATCTTAATTTAGAATTTTACAATTATAAATAGAAAATTTTGACGGTTGGATACCTTTTATTACACCACCCTCGTCCTTTGTATACACTTGGAATTGAAAATGCACAAGCATTTATCATTAGTTGTCCATCTTTAAAATTAAAAATCTGTAAACAGAAATTACATGCTCTAATGATTGAATAAAATTTGTCGCAAACACCATGTAGCAGGTTAAGCTTCTCTCTGAAATATTAATAAGAAATACAAATTAGGAAAATAAAAACTTCAACAAATAATAGAAGACTAAGTTGTGGGTATTACTATCGGTCTCATTCCTTATATAAAGCAACGAAAACATCGTTAAAAACCAAATGTGGGAAGCAGCAAATGATTAGAAAAGAACTTGGTTATTCTTTTCAGTCTCTCCAATGTGGATTTCATAGCTTCTCAGTAAGTTTGGAACTGAACTACAAAGAATAGATTAACAATAGAAAAATTTTAGTAATTGCCCTTGGAACTAAGTGCTACATATTCTCATTTATGGGGTATTTGGTTTGTACAAGTTTTGGGGTATCATGTCTAAGCCCTCCCAATGGGGGAAAATGGGGGATCCAATGTGAAAGGTGGCAAAATTTCTTCTATCCTATATGTGTTTTTCCTCTTCTCTTCCTCTCCTATAGCCTCAACAAATAGCCTTAGTTCCTCCTCCAAGAGTATGTTCAGTGAAGAGCATTTTGACCTCTGATTGCTTTTATTCTTTTGGATTGCTACAGAGATTTCTTCACTATGTAGCAAAGCCACACAGATGTAGAAGGCCTGCATTGAGGATAACTGGGCGTGAAAATCAACAGCATATTGAGATTCATCAGTCTTCCTCATGGCCAGTGCTGGAATCTTCTCTTTAGCACCCTGAAAGGAAGAGCATGGTTTTTTATCTAGAATCCGAAGTTCTAGTGATTAAAAATGGACATTTTGTATAAAGGCATAATATAACAAACCTGAAAAAACAGCTCTGATTGCTTTTGTTTGGCATTACTGTCAGCACTTTCACCAGAAAGTCTACCCAATACCCTGATTGGACAGTTTATATCCCATCCACCACAGTCGCAGCCTCCGCCGGATCTCCAACGGTCAAGTAATGTCGATGGCTTACCATCTTTGGAAGTTGGCAAACCATGAAGTCCATTTGGAGTAATAACCTTGACAGTGGCAAGATTTCCTTGATCAGTTGAAGAATCCAGTGAAGTACTTTGATAATCTTTTTCACCACCTTCATCCAGGATAGGTACCTGGATCATTGTTGCAGCAAGCTCACGGTGACTATGTGTGTCCATTGGGAGCCACAATTGAGGGGATGCGGTGTCCATGTCAGTATAAGAAGGTGAGGAACCTTGTGGAGAGGAACAGCTCTTTTCTTGATGGGCAATATCATACAGTACATATTCCAAAACTGTCGAACTTTCTGTTGTTTTTTCATTTCTTACCTCCGAACATAAGTAGCAGGAAACCTGCATTTGACCAAGCATTGAGGCTTGCTTATGCCTATTTCTTGTGCTCCATCCAGCACTGTCACACTTCTTTCTGGAATTTGTAGAATGAAATGTATAAACCCAATTGAAGGCGTTGCCTGTCTTCCATGCCTTGGCAGAAAGAACATCCTCTGACTCCTTCAACACAAACTTGAATTGTGGGGTTCCATTTTTATGTTCTAACTTGAGAAGGCCATTAAGATGAACTGGAAAGTAGGATGTGAGAGAATCAGGACCTCTCTTATACAAAGAACTGTAGGATTTATTTTCAAAAGCTGTTTTTAAGAAGTCTTGCAATAAGGATTTGCGGAGCATACTATTTTTCCAGAAGTTTGGTGAAGAAGTAGCTGCCAAAGCCTCACTATAAGTCCCTGAGACTGGCAAGTTTCTCTGTGATTTTGATTTTCTCATCGGCTCTAATATTTTTTTAAGTGGACTGAATCGTGTCTTTGCACTTGATTTAGAGAAGGATCCACTAGGCATGAACTGTGAAGGTGAGTTTGGCATTCCTACCTTCTCTGATAAAGACTTAGACAATGTGGTAAACACTCCCCTAAAATGTGGGTTGCTATCATCTTCTAAAACAAATGGTTGTTCTTGTTTTAATCTTTCAGTCTCCACAACACTTTCTTCTTCAACAGTATTTAACAACGTCCCAAAAGTTTCTCCTTGACTATGCCTCTCTGAGGCTATACTTGACTCCGAAAGGTTATTTGGCACTGAATTATCATCCGTGGGCAGGACAGAGCGATCCAAGGTTGTGGGCAATGGTCGTTGTCCATCATTATTACTAGTAGAGGCCAAACTTAAATTTAGATCCAGTAAAAAGAGGTCAGAATCTTTACAATGATCAAGTGAGAGCTTCTGATTTCTTGTTGGGCGAGACAGAGAGTCAATGACTGAATATGAAACTGAAATGTCACTGTGACGAGATGATATTCTTTTCTTCTCCTCAAGAACTCCCATCTTTTGCATCCTTCTTACTGAATTGGAGCTTTGATAAACAGAACCTCTCTTTTCCTCCTTTACCAGTGTATTAGTTTCAACAAGCTTAGAATGCAAATTTCTACCAACAGAAGCCAAGAAGTTACTGAGGTCCAAATCGTTAAAGCCCTTGATTACATCCTTTGAGTGGTTGCTTTGGCAACTGAAATTTCTTCTTCCTTCCATATCTTCAAGTTTGACACTGCATGATAGTCCGTAACTAGTGCCTTTGCTATCTATAACTGAATCTTTTCTCATTCACAATGCTAACACAAACAGGCATGAAAAATTTTATTAGTCAAAGAACAAATCAAACTTCTCTTTAACAATTATTGATGGTTTTCAGTATGCAAAAAAATGCATTATACGAAAAAGTGAGATCAAGAATACACTAAATGCTGACAACCATTCTGTTAAAAACTAATGGCCGAGTACTTCATAGTGAATGCCCACCTAAAGACCTAGGTATTGTCATAATTTCTAAAACTCAACAGTAAATCAGATGTAAGACCATGGCGGATAAGCAATGACTTTCATATTTGATCAAGAAAGCTCATACACGTGAAAATGGTCAAATGTCAAGTGAGTAATCGAAGACAATGCAGAGCAGAATCATACTCAACTACATCCCAGATTGCAAAAAGCTGAACACAATAAACTGAAAGGATTTGCAATACCAAAACAAAAGAAAGGCATGTTCCCACATTGAAAGCACAGACAATTAATTCATCCATTTCAAGCTTCCAAATCAACAGACATTAATAGAATCTCTCATCAAAGCAATACCATAGACAAGCGCAAAATGGAAAAATCATTGAAGAACAACAAGCTAAAGCAAAGATCTTCTTTGCCCAAAACAATAGATTTCATGTGCACAGCAAGCAGCACCGACCATGCATCAAATTTTTAACTTTCATACAACCAAATGACAATGCTGCCTATATTAGTACCAAAGCAAAGATTTACAAAGAAAGATGCCATTTTTCCCATGCCAGGTAGCTCAGATGCCTAAACGCCAAGAACACCCAGTTCCCCATACCCCAAAAAAGAAAAAAAATCAAGATAAGCTGCCAACAAATCACAAGAAGAACAAAAGCAAATGCAGCAAACAACTGATCCAAAGAAAAGATCAAGAACAGACCAGCCCAGGCGCAAACTCACCACCAACAAGACCCCAAAGACCTCGTACCACCCCAAGGAAACAGCAAGACTCCATCTTTCAACTAACCGAACACCACCAACCGTCTCAAAACCGCTCCTCTCCTCAACCAGATACCCAAAACTACATCTTCTCATCATCAAACCAACACAAACACGAACACTACGAGACAAAAAGCAGCATACATACACAACAGCAGCAGCAGCAACAGAGATTGCAGAGTGCAGAATTGGTTTAGAAAAAAAAAAAGAAGAAAAAGTACCTCAGGAGAGTTGGAAATGCTGATAGGCTTCTGGGTGTGCTTGTCTGCTAAAGGAGACAAGATGGGTGGAGAGAGTCTGCCACTTTTGCTCCAAAGTCTTGGTTCTCACCCTTCAATGTCCTCCAAAGGCTATTCTCTTCTCCATGTAGAAAAAAGATGGCTGCCATGAAGATCTTGGCTTAGATGACAAAAACTTTACTAATCCCTATTTTCAATTTTTCATGTGGTGTGAAGTTACTATATTGGTCCTAACTCCTAGCTTGGGCCTGGTCAACATTAAAATCACAAATATAATTAGTATTAATTATTGAATCTATTGGTAATTCATTTTGAATTAGTATTAATTATTGAATGTTGTAAGTGAAAGTTGGCATATGACAACGATGACAATGACAATAAAATTATTTAAAGAAATTTCGTGGGCATAAGCTTAAAGATTACAAAAATTCCTATGAAAATAACATAAAATAAATATTTTCTTTGATTTTATTTTTAAAATCAACATATGAAAATAGAATGGTAACTTTTTTCATTAAAATTTATCGAACGATAAATAATAATTGTTTGTGCTTTTTTTGAAATTCGACTATTTGTGACGAGTTTAAATTGAGAATTAACTTTTTATTATATGTTAGATGACTTATATTTAAGTCGATAGAAATTGACTTATAAAATAAAATATTCAACTTATTTAGTCATATAATATAATGTGTGTAGATAAAATAAATTATAATGTTTTATATTTCAAAATAATTAACTTTTTAAAACAATAAAAAATCAGTGTCGCTGCTTTTTATTTATCCTAAATTGTAAATATATCAAGCTTTGAATAATAATCTTAGACCATAAGCTAATCTAGAATGATCTCTTAATCATGAGTGTTTTGGTCAAATACAAAATATCATTTTGTCTAAATTATTATTAATGTAAAAACATATTTGAACTCACGCGTGCTCGCACTTATACACTCAATTTGTGGGCCCCACCTAACCTGTCTTATATGCTTGTGATTGATTAAGCCCTGGAGTCCAAAATTCAACACTCTTGGGACCCACTTTTTGATTCCATGCAGGCCCACTTTGTTGATTTTATAAATTACTTGCATGTTTTTTGGTTTCCAATTTGCAAATTTAACAAAATTGCATTCCTTTTTTAGGTCTCTATTGCAGGCCCACTAATCATTCCTAAGAATATTAGGGTCGGCGATTGAACTTCTAATTTAAATTAATCATATCAAATCAAACATAAAAATAAAACCCACTGTACCATTGTTAAAAAGTGTTATACTCTGACTCATCTCATGAATTTTGATATTATTGTTTTTTAATTTTTTGAATGTTAGGGCAAAGCATTATTAAATTAGGCCAGAAGATTAGATTAAGCCAGAGGGTATTTACGTAAATCTTCAACCCTATTGCGTTAACTTCAAACCACCAGATTAGGCGCATTCGCCCATTAGATTATTAGAACCGGACCAGCTTACTCACGTGGGTCCGACGACCCGGCACGTGCTTCGAGACATGGGTCAGCCGAGGGGCCCACATGTAACTGGGTCCGTAGATTCCAAACGGGTCTGGTCCGGTTTCCATTTTGTCGGTCAAAGTTTCCAATATATCGCGATATTTTGGTCAAGATCGTGCCATTGAGACTCGCGCCAAAATAGGCGGTAAACGCGAGAACCCAATTTAAACCGGTTTGGATCGGGTCGGTTTAATGCCAACGGCCCAACACCTATTTAACCCGAGTCCCGGAGGAGCTGTATCCATATTTAATGATCCTAAATAATAAAAGAAATATATAATATATAATTTTATAGGTACAAATTTCTAGTGATACCCACATAGGTGGATGAATATGAACCACTTTAAGTAGTATATGTGATGCTCTACAAATCTTTTGTTCTGAACCATATCAATTTTTCTGCTCACAAGATCTACCTTTTTTCTAAAAAAAAAACTATTCGAAAAATTATTTTTTTCAATATATTTCGTTAAAAAATGGAGAAAATGCTAACTATCAAGTTGGACCATTATAATTTTATAAACACGGCCGTATATATATTCAAGTACTTTCTACGTGGTAGATCAGCTAGCTACTTTAGCCCACTATTGAAGATGTATAAATAGGATTATTAAACATTCCTTATTCTCATGCACTTTTGCTTACCAAATGTGTTAATCACATTCATATTTTTTAGGAAAGTCCCTTTTCTTAGCTTATTAATACATATTCACCATAAATCATTTAATATAGAAGAATTCATCTTTTATTCGTTAATTTAATAGAAAAAATTAATGTCTTTTTGTTTTTCATAAAACTTCTATGTCGATCGACTCAATTCTATGATTAAAAAATTGACTGATTTTATGGATATTGATTGTACGAGTCATGTAGGAAGTAAAATTATTAGAATAAAGCTAAATTAATATTTTAATGTAAAACAGATCATACATTTGTCTTGGACGGGTCTTGGGCGGGTCTGGGGCCTATCAAATCTGGGCCGCTGGATTGAAATCCAGCGGCCCAAATTAGCGCCGCATGGTGCGCTGCCAAAGAGGGCAGCTCACCATAGCAGCCCTATATATATATATATATATATATATATATATATATATATGGGCTTGGGTACCCTAGGGGCGACCTCAGAAAATCTTTCTGCGGTTGCCCTTATTTTGGACCGTCCGATCACAAGGACGGTCCAGATTTGTTGAAGTTTTTAAAAAACCCTACGCTGCCCGTCTTCCTTTTTGTTTGCCGCCACCAATCCTCCCCGACCAGCCGCCGCCGCCGCCCTCCCCACATTGGCCTCCTCGACCGGCGCCCTCTTCCCCGACCCGCCGCCGCCCATCATCCCCTCGCCCATCCTCCACAGCCCATCATCCCCCTTCCACCTCGTTCTCCTGTTGCCGCCGCTGCCACCCTTCCCCTTCCCCATTCCTCCCACTCCCACCCACGCGGCTGCCGGCTACCTTCCCCTTCCTCCTTGTTTTCCCGTCGATGCCGCCGCCACCCACCTTGACATTCTTGTGCATTCTCTTGCCAATGGCCCTGAGGTATTTTTTTCTGAATCTGTTAAGAGCATTCCTAATTATTGTCACTTTGTTATTCCTAATTTTTTGGTTTACTCAGGTTACTTAGATTTAATTGTGTTACGAATTGTTTGCAGAACACGGTATTTCTGTCGTTGTTCTAGGGCCATCCTTGAGCGGAGGTCTTGAGCTTCTAACCATGTTGAGCAGGGACAACATGGATAATGTCTCTTGTCGTCACACTGTTCATCCATCGCCAACCCTAACCTCGGTAGTTGAACAAATTAGTTCACGACACGTTCACTTGTTGATAATGACCACAAGCCAAGCATATATAGTAGTACTAAATACTGTACTGCGCGCCCATTTCAAAATATGAGTAGGTTCATCAGATTCTGAACCATGCCATAACCAATTGAATTGAATTAATATGGTGCCTCTCAAATATATACATCATATTAACTTGTTGGTCCGTATGCTTGTACTAAGATGAAAAAGTAGTTAATTTGGTTGGCTCTCATGTATTCCTTCAAAAGGCTAATTAGGTTTCTCCTCGATCCGGCACCATCATATATAACAAATTATATCAGAATTGAGAATTAGTTATACATGCCACGCTGTAAAAGCATGTAATTGTATCGGTTTTTGCCACCGCGCGTATGACAATGTGGATGGTTTATGGAAGCATGATTCATACATTAGGAGTTGTGGGCGTACATATATATATATGGAGAAGCGATGTGTGCTGCAGCACAGCCATCTTGGCTGTGCTGCAGTATGATCTTGGCCGTTGGATTAGCATCCAACGGCCAAGATCTAAAAAAAAAAAAGGAAAAAAAGGGGGCGGCGCCGGCGCCGGCGCCGCCGCAGCAGCGACGGCGGAGGGGGCGGGAAGGCTGCCCGGCGCCGGCGACGGCCGGGGGGGGGCGCCGGCGACAGGGGACGGGGGCGCGGGGCGCGGCACGGCTGGGTGGCGGGCGGAGGCCGAGGGGGCGCGGCGGGGTGGCGGGCGGGGGCCGAGGGGGGCGCGGCGGGGTGGCGGCGGGGGCCGAAGGGGGCGGGGCAGGGTGGCGGCGGGGCCGAGGGGGGCGCGGCGGGGTGGCGGGCGGGGGCCGAGGGGGCGCGGCGGGGTCGCGGCGGGGGCCGAAGGGGCGGGGCAGGGGCGGGGTGGCGGGCGGGGACGGTGGCGGCGGGGACGGGCGGGGCGGGGTGGCGGGCGGGGCGTCGCGCGGCGGGGTGGCGGGCGGGGGACGAGCGGCGGTGGTGTCGCCCGGCGGCGGGGCGGCGGGCCGGCAGGGGAAGACCGGGGCGGCTAGATCCGCCGCCCCGTCGCCCGGCGGATACGTCGCCGCCCCCGGCGGGGCGGCGACGGGCGGGGCAGGGGGTGGCGTCGCGTCGGCCGGGGTGGCGGCGACGCGTCGGCAGGCGGCGGCGGCGGCGGCGGCCGGCGGCGCGAGCAAATTTTTTTTTTATGGTTGTCATGTTTCAGCCGTTGGATTTGATCCAACGGCTGAAACACTGCAGCACAGCCATCTTGGCTGTGCTGCAGTACAGCAAATCACTCCTCTATATATATATATATATATATATATATATATATATATATATATATATATATAAAATCATTAGGAGTTGAATGTTAAGACTTTTATGTTTGCAATTTTTCGGATCCTATTTATTGAAATGATTATCTTTTGTTGCCTTGAGATATATATTGTTCATGACGACTTAATGTTTTCGTGGGATCAGTTATTTAAAAAAGGAAAACAAGATAATGTAAACTCCACCATTTATTCTTGTGGAACAATATTTCATCTGTACATTTGAATACTTACAACAAATGGCTATTGGCTAACATAATTTCAACATAAAAATGTAAATGGTAATTTGATCAATGACAATTCGTGACCTAGCTAACTTACTTAACATATATATATATATATATATATATATATATATATATAAGTTTATCTCATCCAAAGACAAATATAGTTTTTTATCCCAAATTTTAATTTGGGTTGTCTGATCCATATAGACAATTCAGATTTGATGAAAAAAGAGATAGAAACACCACTCCCCCCTCCATGGTGTGTCACCGAGGACCATTTACAGCCTATTTTTTTTAAAAAGAAAAAACCTTGCACTCAGATCTAACTTTGCCACCACGTGAGGCGGCACGGCTATATATGTGGCCGCATGGCCAGATCCACGGTCAATTAACTCTAGTCATCTGCCAGCCGGATTTTGCTGATAGGTGCCAAGGTCTGGCCTCTCACCTGCCGTTAGGGTTGGCAGGGTTTTTTATTTTTTGTTTTTTTTAAAGAATTGTTATGGGCTAATCCTTAGATCAAACTTTAGGAACAGAAAACTTATCTGCCCTAGCCCACCCAATCGTCTTTTATATATATATTAGAAAATAGATAGGAAATTTATAACAAACTGCTGGTCCTAGTACCTACGTACCTACTCTGGCTATTGTTACTAAAAGTTGGTGCAATGGTATACCAATTCATGAACATTGGAAAATTGGGGAGACATAATATTTTCATGTTTATAGATGTCTTTCTTAATTATATATATAGACACTCACATATTGATTAGTCCTCATAATAGAGCTGATAGATTTTCTTAATAAGTATTAACCGGAGAAATACATATTGATTAGTCCTCATAATTTTTATTCTTAATAAATGTTGTTGATTAATGTTCCTAATAAAAGCTCTCCTCATTATTCTTAACAAAAACTCTTTTCTAATATTATCTATTTCTTATTCATGTAATCTCAAGACAATAATAATCTCTTTTATATTAACGATTTTTAAATAACTTTGATACATATTTATGATTGGTGCTTGATTTAAGATTGTTTTTCTTATTTATCAATATAGAAATCTTCGTGTGTATATTACTCAACCTAAATTAAAAATCTCTATTATATTAAAAATCTTTAATTTTTTAATAAAAAATAATAAGAAAAAATATTTAAATATAAAAAACCAATAAAAAAGTTTAATCTTTATTACATTTAAGATAAAATTTAATTTAATAAAATTTAAATATTATGGTCCACATATTGCGCGGGATATAAAATCATCACCCTTGTATATATACATAAACAAATGATCATATACATACATATTAGCATGCAATATAATACACACCCATTAAACCTAACTCCTGAAATATAAATTAGGGTGTTCTTTTAACACTTTAATTAATCGTTACTTACTCAGCAATATTTTCTCAACTCCACCATCCATGGTATAGCTATCAAAACCATAATTTTAAAAAAAATTTACTCTAAAATGGTCACGAGTCAATTCAACTTTATGGCTTGCCGAATGATTCCATGTTGATTGATTTAGTAATTGATTCCTTTAGTCATGTCGGATGACTGCCGGATGGCGGGGAAAATTGTCGGCGATGTTCTGATGGTAACCGGTGGCGGTGCGGCAGTCGGAGGCGACAATGGCGACGGAGGAGGAGGGTGGTGTCGAGGGTATGGGGAATGAGAAGCGTCGAGGGGAGGGTGAGGGGGAAGAAATAGGTTGGTGGCGATATCATGTATAAAAGTTGATTCGTTTCTGGCTCGAGTAAAAAATAATAAGTAACTCGTAATAAATCCTAAAAAATCCAAAAAATAGGAAAAAATCCCATAAAATATAATACACACCATAATACAACAATGACATATTATGTATATTATTATATTATATTATTGACTCAAATTCGAGTCAAGCTACGAGTTGATTTTAAGTCAAGTCGAGTCAAGTTGAGCACTGCGTTGCCCAAACTCGGCTCATAAAATTCGAGTTCGGAGATCGAGTATTTAAATGTCAAATTTCGAGTCAAGTAAAGTCTAACCAAACACCAAATATTTGCGAGCTAACTCGCTTAATTAACAGCCCTAATGATCATAAAAAACAAAGAGATAAAAAAGAATATTGAACCTGCAATAATGTTGGTCATAAGGATCAGGAAGAAGAGGTACGCCAATTGATCTATCTATGTGCATGCATGCATGGTTATAGTAGTCTATTACTATAAATACTGCATGTTCAAATATGTAACTGTTCCATAAATATGCTTGTTTATAGGTATTGTACTGCTTGATTAATTAGTCCCCATGCATATGGAGGAGTACATGCATGCAAATTGTTACTTAATGGGCTTCTTGTTTTGATTTGTTTCAGGAGGACGAGCCTGATAACGATGACGATTTTGGCGTCCAAGAAGGGTATTACAAGAACTTGCGGGGAAGAACAAGCTGAACAAGCAAACTCAAGGGAGTAGGGATGGGCAAAGGGAGGAAGAAACTGGTAGGCTGATCAGGAGGAAAGGAGAAAAGAAGAAGCTCAGGTTGATGAATTTTTTTAATGATCCAGGTTTTTTCTGGGTGAAATTGCTTGAAAATTTTAACTAATAACATAAAATTTTCAATTTTTTTATAAAAAAAGTTACAAAATTGTCGAAAAGAAGTAATTTTTCTAGTTGTGATTGATGACAATACTACTAAAATCTCCTCCCACCAGAAGAGAATTTAGTTCTGTAAAATAATGCAACGAAATGACTCGTTAAGAATGCTGTCAACTTTTAATTTTAGAATTTTTGAACGAAGAGGTGAAAAGAACCCACACGTCAAATAAACCGATCGATTTACGTACACTTGTCAACCGCCGCTGTAGTCTAAAGGGTTTCACAAGCACATGATATTCAACATCATGTGTAAATATACTTAGCTTTCTAAGCATAATATCGTGATTGCATGAATGAAACTACGCATAAGGTTTTAAGAGCTTGCACATTACATAGCCTTTGGAGAAGGAGCCGGTGCGTGATGTGAAATATTACCAACCAACAATTGAAACTCCGGATCAGAAAATAGACGGTCAGCCATCACCACATTTGCAGCATCGGACGGATGAAATGCATCCCAAAACACATAATCAGATCTATCTTTGCATATCTTTGAGCTTGGCAAACATAGTCCCCCCAATGTTGTGTCCACATTGCAACATGAAGTGTTTGACACTTTAAAGCCTGCATCAACACATTTATTTGCGCAAACACAGCTTCAATGGCAAAGAATTTCATCATCGATGCGAAAAATATTTTGTGGGTGGGTTTTTTCTTTGATAAATTTTTCATTGCTAGGATTTTTCTGACTATTTAAGGATGGTGAGCACATTTACAAAACACTAAAACAATTTTTTATCGACGAATTAAAATTTTCCCATAATAAATTACCATATTGTTTTGGGCTGTGGATGAGATCGAAGACAGTGGCATAAGTATCCACAAACACGAATTTCGCCCCGTGAAGATTCATGTCTAAAGACCTTAATAGCTTTCTTACACCTGAGTTAAAATCGACGGCCCATCGATTGACACGTGTCAAGCACTCTGCTTTCTTAGATTTCGCCCTTTGGGATGGGATGCAGCCAAGTGGACCCAAGCCATTGAAGACAACCTTCCTAGCTCCAAGCTGGTAGAGATTCTAAACACATAATAAACATCCACATAAAATTCATTTTCTAAGATAATATGTTGTTTGTATTATGAAACAATGAATCATATCATAAGTGTGTTAGCTCTTATGCCTTAAATGTTGGTAATAGAGAAATGCACAATTTTTAGTCATATAAAAATGTATTTTTCATAAAGCTTGTAATACCATGATAATTTAATTAATTTTCTTCCACAAGCAAATCATCTGCACCTATAGCCTGTATATATAACTAAGTATCCACGAAATCATTTTTGAAGATAACATTTCATACCTGTAGTTGCTTCTCCAGTGTGGACATGAGGAGATCTACAAATTCATCATGTGTATATGACAAACCATCAGCTAAAAAGGGTAGCAAGAAATTGTTGACGTAGTCATTGCTACCTGAAATGAGTCACAATTTTAGGGTTGTATTAATTCGTGTCTTTCTTCGTCCATAAAATTTATGCTAAGTTATTTGAAATTTAGGCATATATATATATATATGATAATATTGACGATGATGATGACGATAATAACTATGAATTGTATCAAAAAAACCTAAACATTACCAATTCCAATGAAGAAGATAGCCTTATTGCACAGCTGGTTGGCAGCATCTTTTCCAATCTTAGCTTCTATTGCAGATTTCGTTTTCTCGAAACAATTGATTTGATCGTCGAACGTAAAACGTTGAATCTAGAAATGTAGGATAAAAGCTTAAAGAATGAATTTTCCGGCAATATGATTAAGCAACTATAAATGAAAGGATTTCACTATGTCAACATCGACTAGGTGAAAATTACCCTTTTGTTACGAAAAATCATTATATAACATTTTACATAACACTATTTTAGAGATGACAAATTGAAACCAATCAATTTTGTTGATCACAAGTGTCACACGTATTGTATAATCAATTTGTAAATGGCTTAAAAGAGACAAAGTCCAAAAAAAGTGTGAAGGTAGGTCAAATTGCAATCCAATTGGCTTCCATATGCGATAAAATGTTAGAAGTATCTTTATACAAGATGTATGAGACGAGTGATATAGTGTATAAAGGTGGGTTCCTATGCCTTCTAAAGTGGCTATGGATTGAAGCCAATTTTCTGAGGCATTAAGGTAGGGGAATTCGACAATGATTAACATATATCAAATATGCATAAACTTTTTTAAAAAAATACACTTTTTCTTACAAAGAAGGCACCAGTGTCATTCAAAATTCCAGCACCACCAGAAGCATAATTGACCCCTTTGAGAACTGCATCATCATCATATGCCAGAGAAAGATAAGCTGGTGGCGAAGGCACTCCCATCTTTGCAGCTGATCAAAAAATTCAATGGTAAAAGAAGACAATTGTTAACACTAAGAGTATTGATTAAAACTTTGCATATATATGATAAAATATCACATAATTGGTAAAAATTAATACACATAATGTCGCCTATTGTTCGTCCATTTGTGAATCTTCCTGTTGGTTTTGCGTCCTCATAATCAATTCCATACCATGGAAAATTGGACTTGGCGAGAGAGTATTGAAAGTAGTTGTTATTGCCAACCTCAGTGAGGGAATCGCCAAAAACAAAGGTGACGGGTTGATCTCCGTTGACCGCGGCCAAGACTCCGGCAGCAATCACGGCAACTAACAATACCCATGCTCCTTTCATCTTGGCTTGAACAAGTATGAAGGTGGAAGATGCAAGATGAATTCTAAAACTCAACACCGGCTTATATATAGTCCCCTAATTTGTTTTGTTTAAGCATAGCATTCATTAATTTATTCTTGTATTTATAACATATACTAAAAGGGTAAAAAAATCGCAATTTTAATTTATTGTAAATATCATTAGGCCCCATTTTCATCAATTTTGTGAATAAGAGAGCATGGCATTCCTGAACAGATAACCGTAGAAAATTCACTTGGTGGTTGATATTTGTGGTTGGTGTTTGGTGTTTGGTGTTTGGTGAGGTTTCCATGGCAGAGGAGGGATAGGTTTGTTGAGACAGTATAACCTGCAGATGTACTGCATTTGCTCATTTCCATGGTTTCAGTAATGGAAGTTTTGAGCATGCCACTAATAAATAACAAATTGGGCTAGCTACCTTTGAATCATACAACTCCTTTCTTATGTTAGAAGTCTACTTTATGCCAAGTTCATTAGGTAAGATTCACTATACTATCACATCTTGTCCATCTAGTGAACAACCACTTGATCTAATTATTTTACTCTTTGGAGTGTCTTTTTTGTTTCTTCTATATACGTTCAGTTGAAACTAAAACTTCCTAGCTCAAGCATTTCAACTTGATAATTGAACTTTCTGCTTTAGTATTGTAGTTCAAAAAGAAAATCAAACAAGTTAACGAAATCTGCAATCATTTCATTGAAATTTGCATTTCTAGGTCTGTCAAATAAGGAACACCGTTTTACAAGCCCCAACAGATACTAAATGTGCTCAGTCCCAGACCAAGTAAAGACTATATAGTGAGGAGGTGCCTAATTCAGACCAACCTACATTTTGCTATATATATATATATATATATATATATATATATACACAAGTACGGAGCCATTTGTTGGCTTCATCAGCATACATACAATTTCATGATTGGATTAATACCATAATGAGCGTGCTCAGAAAGAATCTGTACACACCAAGTTCAAGGACATGAATTCACCAGAAGTCATCCACTCCAACAGCAGTAGATGGAAATGAGTCACTCTCTTCCTCCATCTCCAGGTCAGGTTCTGGTGTATCAAATTCTGGTGAATCAATATCAGCAAGGTTTTTAAGATCTACAACTGATAGCTCGTCTAGGCGACGAACAACCAAATCTGCAGCCCCAAGTTCATACATAGGATGCTTGCTTGCAACAGCCACACATTTCATTCTTGCATCATGAGCTGCCTCCACTGTGGAGTTTGAATTCCCAAAAACAATGCACCTTTCAGGTATAAAGTTTAGCAACTGGGCAGCATATATAAACATCTCTGGATCTGGTTTTCCCCTATACACATCTTCTGCAGCTACAATGACATTGAAGTAACCTCCAAACCCAATCATTTCTACTGCTGATTCAAGATTTTTCCTCGAACAAGTCGAGACCAAAGCTGTTGGGATCTTATAATTAATCAATGTCGTAACCAATTCTTGTGATCCGGATCGTAACCGATAAAATCCACCTAAAAGTGATTGGTATATCTCCTCCTTCCTATCAGCCAATCTTTTCATCTTTGTAGGATCTCTAGACCAACACAAAACTTCAGATATTGCTTGTTCATTCTTCATCCCTTCTATTCTTCGCAATATAAATGCTGGAGGTGGAGATTTACCTTCTTCCTGGGCCAAGACCAACCAAGCTTGCTTCTCCAACTCAGCATTGTCTTCCACAATGACTCCTTCCAACTCAAATATTGCACCCAACCATCCGCATCCCATTCGTTCAAGTCGCAAGAGAGGGTTATGTAATTTGGAATCATCTGCCCTGTTCTGTGGTGGCCAGGAACCTGATTTCTTGTAATCAGTATCAACTGAATAATTCAATCCATTAGACACTCCATCCTCTTCTTTCGAAGAGTGTGCTTCTTTTGTGAGCCCCATTGCTAGAGCACGGATAGTGAAAGTCCTAAATCTATTAAATGGCTGCTTCCTCCTTTTGTAATATGATATGAATTCTTGACTCCTAAATTCATTTTGAAGAGAGTGAAAGCGCCCGAACTTTGATTTGCGGTGGAACTTACCAATGCAAGACCTAGAGTAAATTGGCCGGTCGCCAAGCATAGATGTGGTTGCAATAGACTCCACCATCATAGTAACCCTTCTTCAGCAATTATATCAACCAACAAATTTTTCCCTTTAAAATTGCACTGATTTTTTCTCTAACAAGCAAGTAGTTATTTTCTATCACAGTCCGTGTGTACAAATCAACAACCTGAAATTCAACAAAAAGGCAATAAAACTTCAAATTCCATTTATACAAGACTCAAATTCCTGCAGACTTCCAAATGGAAATGCATGGTAGCAACTAGAAAATCAGAGAAAATGAAATGGGCTCTATAACATGATGAGGAGTCGATCAATACAAAAGCCAGTTTTTAGACTATCTATGCCTACCCAATTCAGATACAAAAATCAAAACATCAACTAACACGAGCAACATATTACTTATCGAAAGCTACAGGAAAAACTTTTCGGCAAGCAATATCTGTGAAGGATAACTTCCCCTATAACTAAAATTATAAAAGCCCTGAATAAAATAAACACAATTTTTAGCCAAACATCACAACAATCCAACTCAATTTAACTACCAGAAATAAAAAATCAGTTGGGAAAAACAGGAACAAAAAAGGTGGGGTCTTTCACCCCAACGCGCACCAAAAACAATGCTCCTGAACTCCAGAAACAGAACAACACAGCTTTCATAAAATTCAACCCAGAATTCACCTCAAAATTCATCCATAAATGGACTTAACACTATCCAAGTAGCTCCGATAAAGAAAAAAGAAAGTATAAGCTAGCAGCAGCAACACAAACAAAAGAGGGAGGACCTTTTATCCCTTTGCTAGACAAAAACCATGCCCGTCAACTCCATAAACAAGTTTTAAAAAATCAATTTATATAGCTGAGGTTCATATATAATCTGACGTACAGCAATTATAAGGTGATTAAAATTGTGAAACTTCTGCTAAATTTTGTTGATATTCCTTGAATGGATGTGAAATTTGGGTTCAGCAGAAAATAGAAAATTAGTAAAATTTTAGATCATCTAACCCCTCTCACCTCAACATCAGCTACAAAAACAAAACATTTTTTTTCCCATAATTCACCTCAACCAAAGCATACACTAAATCAAATTATCAAACCATCTCCCACTAAAAAAATCCAAAATAGCAAAGTTCAGATCTTTTCCATCAGCCCCAAAACATAAGAACTCAGCTTCCATCAAAATTGAACAAGAAATTCACCCCTATTCAATCAAACACAGATTCAAATGATCTAACAATCTCCAATCAACAAAAACCCAGAAAAAAAGATAAATCCAAAATAGGATAGCACCTGAGCTCCAGCATTAAAAAAAAAAAGCAGCACAACTCTAATCAAATCCCAATCCAAAATTCGTCTCAAAGTATTTAACAATCTACAAATTTTTATTTTAAAAGAAGAAGAAGCAAGCTTAGATTTTTTACCTCTCTCTTAACAAACAAGCATGCAGCTCAGCTCCAGAAACAGCACAAACCCAGAACAAAGAAGAAGAAGAAGAAGACGGTGATGGTGATGGTGAAGAAGAGGAAGGGGAGGGAGGGAAGAGCGTACACGCAAGCGTGTTGACAAGCAACCAAGATTCTTCCTCCCTTCCCCTCCCTTCCCTTCCCTTCCATGGGGGGGGGAGGAAGCCGACTTTTTTGTGTGGTGTGCAAAAGGACAACTTTCAGTTTCTGTTTTCTTTCTCTCTTCGACTTTCTCTCTGCACATGTTTTTTTTTTTTGGTAAGGAGGAATGTGCCCAAAGTTTCCACACATATTTACTCTCTCTTTTAACCAAAGGGAGTTTAATATTAGGAGAATCAATTAATTAAAATAATTAAAATTAAACAATACAATAAAAATATCTTCTTCTAGGTTCAATTTCTTAAAATATAGTAATAAAAATATATTTTATTGTAAAAAGTCATAAGTTCTAACCTAATTATCATCAACTTCTAAATTTTTATTATTAAGACTTTATTTACTTATTTTAAATAATATAATAAAAAATAAATAATTATAATTCATCTTTTTTATTTAAATATAATATATTTTTAAAATCAATTATAATTTATACATAATATATTAAATTATTATAGTCTGTTTTCATTATTTAATGAGAGTTTATATATAAAATTAAAATTTAATTAATGTGATATATTTTTTGGTGTATATATATATATATTGATCATTTTTATTTTTTTTAAAAACAACGTTAATCGTTTGCTTGTATTCACGAATTATTTATTAATATTTATTATTTAAAAAAATAAATTGAGTTATACCTTATAAAGTAATAATTTGATATAAGGATAAGGCTGCAAGGCCCAATTAATGGATAATGTTTCGTTCCATTTTAAATATCTTCAGTAGAAATTTTGAAAATCCAGTGATTCATAAGTGTTGTTACTTATACACATTTTAATCCTAATTGGGTCTTACAACAAATAGGGCGGTAAGACTTAACAAATGATTACAATTCATACCTCATATATCTTGTATCATTTATACATCTAATTTAATTATTTTTTAATAGGTCCCACAAAACGATGTTTCAAAGTGCATAAGATATTGATAAAATTTTATCTCTTTTTAATATCAATATGAGCTACTTTAAAATTTTTATCAAAAAATATAATAACTTAAAGATATTTTGAAATTAATTATTATTATTATGATAATTAAGATGAAAAGGTAAAAACATTACATTGATTTGAAAGCCTAAATATCTTAATCATTTATTTTCATATTTAATTATGTGAATTTTGAATAGTGAAACCCATTTAAGTATTTGGAATAGAAATTGTAAGTGAGCTATATGAGCTATTTGGAATAGAAGTTATATAAACTCATGTTTATAAGGCTCATATATTATACAACATTAAAAAAATTATGGTGAAGTAATACTTTATATACAATTTGCAAAAAGTTTAAATTATATCATTTGTCGAAAAGGAAGTTTTTTCAGTTTGAGTGCTCAAAATAAAACAAATGTAGACCTAAGAATACAAATGGGAAAATGAACAAAGCAAAATACATATAAATAAAATAAATTATAAATAGTATATTTCATTTAAATTAGAACATATCTCTTAAGTTATTACGTAATTATTATTTAAGATGAGATAAAAATGAGGATTTATATATAAAATTAAAATTTATCTCGTAATTACTTCTATCTCATTATTTAATAAAATAAAAAAATAAAAAATTATTTTAAAAATTGAAGTGTATATCTATAATATAAGCCGCCCAACGGCCGCATCGTGGCTTAGTCCCTCTTTAAAGGCTAAAGTCCTCCGGCGTTTTTTTGGAATAAAAGTCAATTACTTAACTGTGCCCCAAAAAGAAGCCTATTAAAAACCTATTTATCAAAAAAACTCATTGATCATTAAATTTATTTGATAATTATCTTTTCATTAACAGTTTTTCTTCAAACATGAGTTTTTTGATGGGTGGATTGTTTAAAATTTTTCACAAAAAATTACATCTCCTCGAATGTCTGCACTTTCCAGAATTGAATCTGGGCATCTCTCTAACCAAAACATATGCTGCTCTCTCTATTTGATGAAGGAGAGGAGTGAGTGTAAGAGAAAAGAAGCGATGCTTGCCTTCATCATCGCCTTCCACCAACCTATCTATATCCTTCCTAAATAATGTTTGTGCCTGGCAAATGCATGCCGCCCCACCATTCCCTACACTCCTCTCTCCTACCGAACTCCACCCGCAGTCGGGATACACTCCTCTCTCCTACCGAACTCCACCCGCAGTCGGGATACACTCCTCTCTCCTACCGAACTCCACCCGCAGTCAGGAAAATCAGGGGGCAGAAAAGTGGAACTTCATCCCTTCTGTTTAGTTTGTCCCACATCGGTCGTAGAGGTTGTTGGAGACTTGTATATAAGCTAATGGGAAAACCTTAATTTTTAAGCTAGCTTTTGGATTAAGAGAAGCCCGTGACACCTATTGCAAGTTTTCTTTGGTTGTTTAAAGTCCTTTTTGGGGGCCCGAATGGTCCAACAGTGGTTTCAGAGCTTGGGTACGAGCCCAACAAGTGGTATCAGAGCCAAGTTCGAGCCGGGTTTGTCTACACAGATTATTGTTGTTTCCGCTTCATAGGTTCCACCCAGGTTGGTGGGTGCCGAGGGGAGTTGTTGGGTTTGTCCCACATCGGTCGTAGAGGTTGTTGGTGACTTGTATATAGGTTAATGGGAAAACCATAATTCTTAAGCTAGTTTTTGGATTACGAGAGGCTTGTGAGGGCGAGGCCCGTGACATCTATTGAGAGTTTCCTTTGATTGTTTAAAGTCCCTTGGTTATTTAAAGTCCCTTTTAAGGGCCCGAACAACATTGGTTTCGGAATTTGGGTACGGGTCCAAAGGGCCCAACACGCCCAAAGGGCCCAACACCTTCTTCGATCTGCTCATCAACTTGCCCTTATCGAAGATTGACATTCAAAGATCATCCAAGTTTTCTTTTCTTCATGAAGCGGCCACGACTTTGAATTGGAGGATTGCAATCGTACAATTACACCTCTTTTTTTTTTGAGAATAAAATTCCAATGTTTCCTATTCTCCTCCCCCTTCTTTCATTAACCTTTCTGTAATTAATTTATTATCTTTTTCCCTATAAGAGGGACTTGACAAATTGTGTGGTCTTCCACACCCCCATCTATCCCCTACTTGCTTGATTCAAGGTATCAACATTTTCTCCTTTCTTTCTTTCTCTCTCTGTAGATTGATATTCGAAATTTTCTTTTTGTTGTGCTAAAGAACCGTTTAAAAAAATGGTTCCACTTTTTCCCAGCTTATTTTGGAACTGTACATTAGATTCTAAACTATTTCAGATGATCCTTGAATAAGTCATGGTCAATTTCGTTTCAAATGACGGCAATCTGATATTTGATGACGTTTTTTCCCAAATTGCATCTTGAATCCATTATTCATTTTATCTAACTATTATCACCTTTAATGAAAAGATTTAATTTAATTTAATTTAATTTCTTTTAGATTATTTAGTCTCTTGTTTGTTGTTTATTTTGATTCCAATTTTCCATTTATTTCGTATTCACCAGTTGCCACATAAAAACAAAACCTTGCGGATAATTCTTCATATTGATATATCAGGAGTTCATTTCTAGAAGGGTCTCATCAAAGATGTTTTACCAATGCAACAACTACTGATATTAATATCACGAGTTAATTCCTAAAAAATCTTGGTTTTGCTGACTTAGGTGTTATCAAACTAGTCCATGCGGTAAACACTTGTGGTGTACAAGTAAAAGGCATCGAGAAAGCGGAGTAGTGAGGCAAAGAAGGTAGGAGTTCCTACCCCTTTGAAAGCCTATCAGTTTCTAATACACAAATCCAGCCATTAGATGAAACTAGAAGAATTATGCAGGTATGTGCTCTAACAATATTGTTTAGCTTATCATTTCTTCACTTTAAGTTGTCGGCAACAATATGTGCATCTTAAGATAGAGCCTTCTCATTTAGAATTTGAATCTCAAAAGAAATACATACGTTTGTACAAAAATCAGGAGCTTTCTTATCATCTCTTCCGACATAGGGGCTGGTCTATTCTCCGTTTTCATGCCTTCACCATATAGAAGGGCCCATAGTTTCTATTTTTAAAATGAAATAAATGACAACTATTTTCATCTTTTTTTTCTTCTATGAGCTTTTTCCAACCATTTTTGCATCCGAATCACATAATTCTATTCCTTTTATAGGAACGATTATAAGAGCAATGCATGTATTTTCAATCAAAAATTGCTTCTTATATCCTGTCAATCAATATCAAAGCTATACGCTTTATTTTGTTATGTATAGCTTATGTATGTTGATAAGTTCTCTGCTCAAAGAAAGAATTCTGTCTCTGAAATAAGGGTAATATTTTCCTGTCTTGGTCCTTTGAAATATTTCAAAATGATATCATGTTCTATATGCTTAAAAGATTATTTGTGTATTATGACAGATAAAACCCTTATTTTGCTATGTATTTGGGCTTCTAACTAACAGGCTATTCTGTTATTTCGTAGAGGCATCCCACTATTTTGGTTGGAGTTTAAAATTTTCGGCATTGATTTGTGGCAAAGTTTCCCTTTATAGATTTGATGTGGCTCATTTTCCGACGACCTTGAAAAGGCTTCCTTTTAAGGAAGTTAAAAATAAAAATTGAAAATTGGTATGATCTCTCAAGATTACAATACATTCATTTAAGGTTTAAGATTTCTTCAATAAGAGGCATACCACAACCCCTACTTCCATCAACCTCTGAGCTCACTGTTAGGATATCAAACATCCACCTTTATCTCAACCTGTGCCTTGGAATGCATGTCTCACATTCCTCTTTAGTCTGAGTTGAACTTTTTTCTTCTTGTAGTTTATCAGTGCTCGGTGATGTGTTATCCAATCCATGTTGAATATCACGTTAAACTCCCCCATCGATATCACTGGCATATCAGTCAAAAGAATGTATTGCTAGATAACCACAACGACACCCCTTGCACACTCACCAGTGGAGTGCACGACTTTGAAAGGAATAGACACAACCAAGTCATAGCCTAAGTCCTCTACAAACAATTTGATCATGTCGATAAAAGTTTTGGCTATTAACATATGTGTACTACTAGAATCTAACAATGCTACAAAAGGCGTAGAATGGATAAGTAGAGTACCTGTGATGACGGCAACATCTTGGACCACCTCCTCTGCAATCGCAACATACATCCTATCCTACTACTTTAGCCTGCCACCCTACATCTGCCCATCTGCCTGCCCCACATATTGTGCCTATACCTGACCAACATCCATTGTTGTTAGGCCAACATGTCTCTGCTGACCTTGTCTCTATCCTCTTTGGCCCTATCGGCCCTGCCTACCGCCCTGTTGTGCCTGCAACCACTGGTCGCCCAAATCATGATATTATAAATTAGAAAGCTATTCGTTGGGCTATTACACACATACTTTAAAGAAGCGGATATCAACCCTCTAAGAGGTTTAAGACATACACCATGCTAGGCTTTCATAGAATACATGTAGAGTTCATACTACATAAGATGGGTTTTAGACTTAAGAATCTTATATGATCACCCCTAGCCATAGAGAGACAGAACCTCCCCTGTGACTATAAGTGATGAATTTCAAGATGTGTATGATCACTCCCAACTGCAAAAGAGGCACACCCTTGTTATAGTTTGGAGGTCACATGTTGTGACATAAACCATTTCTTACTATTTAGTTCAAGTGGTTAGATTATGTGACTTAATTACTTAGGTGCGGACGAGTGTGACATATTTAAACAATGGGTTGTGGTTACCTATTCCGCATACCCCATAAAAACATTAAAATGTATAACACAACATCATCAGATGCTAGGGCTTCATACCCTAAGACTGGGACTTCGCGTGGGTCTTCAAGCATTATGATTTGTTTGCTCCTCCTACCTACATTACTCTTGCACTCTGCACACAACTACAGCCAAATATATTTAGTGTACCAGGATTTGCTCCACGTCATGCTCCCGAATTCGGCAGCATATATACCTTGTAGATGATGGTTAGTCTTGCCCCAAAGTATAATTACATCCAATATAATAATAATCAAATGAAGTAAACACACATGCACAAACAACATGATATAACAATCCCAAAATCATACATGGTTCACCTTAATTTAGGGCACATGTCTGTCATACATTCATCCATCAAAACAAAATTTCAAAATACATAAAGATAAGCACATCACAAGGCTCACACCACCACCGCTGAGCCACCAGATCCATGGGCCTAAGCCGGCTAACATCAAGGAACCTCACTTACATAATACGAAAATATGTCAGTAATCAAATAAATCTGATTACTGGTTTGAAATAACTACCGGCAAAGCAAATTAGCAAATGAGTATTCCATTACCCACAAGACTTAAAAGGCTTCAGAATGTTTCACAGTGGGTGATAAACAAAGCAACTTATAATGATTGTTGGCACTCTCGCATGACTAGAATTCATTTTCATACAAATAGTTTATGCCCTCACAACCTCTATATAACATCTACCATAATACTCAAGTGACAATAGGGAAAAATTAAATTAGTGTCACAAATTCCAAAAATATGTTGTATTATGTAGTATCCTCACATACATCACACTACTTTAGGGTTTGAAGGAGAACTAGTATGGTTTCATAATACCCGTAACTCTCTTGACATAAACCCTCATATTTATACTTAGTAATCTTGGGTACGGACTTGTATGATAATATTTTTGGAGCTTAGTTTTTGAAAACTATCAAGGGTTGTTATGCTTGAAGTTTTAATAAACTCGTCTAAAAACACTACTACATGGCCCGAGATCGGAGTGTTACGATAAAATGCCACAGATGTCATCCTATCCCTCAAACACAAATAAACTCAACACTTAGGGAGTCAAATAGAGGAAAAGTAAAAGAGTCCTATAAACCTAGATGAGTAGAGCTTTGAATCCTAAGTCAGTGAGCTCAACCTGTGAAACCTAGCACAAAGATGGAATTAAATCATGATCGGATCACATCGACATGCATATCGAGACAAAGCCTCCACACATGCACAACTCATAAAAGATACTTAATTATCTTAATTAGGTATTTGAATGAAGTGTTAAACATCATTAGATGGCTTAACCTTGTCCAGGGTTTCATGTTGACTTAGGCAGACTTGTCCAATTCTAGGGTTTTATAGAATGGGATTGTCGAGCGATTTTTTGGATGGGTCAAAAGATGTCCTAATGGGTTGAAATTTGGATTATTGTGCCCTGACACTCTAAGGCTTGTGGGAAATTTTTACTAAGGCTGGCCCTTGGGCCAATCATGGTGAACAAGGCCCAATAAAGTTGATCCTAAGGTACTGGGAACAGTGTTCCTCAGTAGCACACCAATTTTGGTAAGGATTTTTCATGGGCTTAGAGACTCCAAATAAGCCTCAGTTGGTGAGAGTAGTTAGCCGACATTTTGGGATTGAGCCTAAAGAAATTTCAAGTCCAAACTTTAAGTTTTGGGCCTGAGTGGGCTCAACAAGGTAAGATTTTGGCTATCACTTCTGGAACCGGGGGACCTAATAAGCTTGGGAAATTCATAACTTGTGATATACTTACCCATTGGATCCCAAATTTGGAGAAAATGCTGCTGGGACACATAATAATATGTGGGATGAATTTGATTGAAATCCTTCATCATTTTCCTATATGTTCGATTTTTACACCAGGACCTAGGGAACTACCCTTCATTCTTGAACAGTCCGAATCACCGACCAAGAAGGCACTATAAATGATTTTTATTAAACCTCAAACTTGACACGTTTCTTTTATACAAGTAGGGATTCCTTAAATAATTTTTATAGATTTAATTACCATATTTTAGGTTGATCTGTAAAGAGTCCAATCTCATAATGGGGCAGCACAATCACACAGAACAACATGCATAACACTTAGTTAGGGGTTTTGTTTACCCTTTAGGTTGTTAGATTAGGCTTAGTATTTGTTATGGAAAAGCCTACACATATAGTAATAAACATGCACAAGTATGACTCGAAAAGCTTACTCAATAAGGGAGTAAAAATTGGGGAAAGTAGCAGCATGGTCACTGGAACCATGAAATCTGCCAACTTTCGCTGAGTTTGGCCCATTTTCATGCATTTAAACACACAAAAAAATAGAAGTTTACAATATTAAACATGTATATCTATGTGTTGTGAGTGTTGAAAGACCTAAAACAGGCAAAAGGAAAATCTACAGAGCAAGATATGATTTTTATGATAGCAGTGTATTAGAAAAATATATATCTATTTATTTACATACTCAAATAAGATGATCTCAAGTCAAACGGACGCTTAACAAACAACTCTACATGGAAAAAAATCAAACAAAAATGCACACACACGGAGACATGCAAGGGACTTGGTCTATGAAAAGATGGGAAACTAGGCACGCAAGTCAAGGGTGGCATGAGCCAACCAACACACAATATCAGTGTCAACTTTTTGGCACCCAATGAGCGCAAAGGGAGGGAAATTCAAATGTTTGGGCACTAGGGCCCTGGGCCAGTGCCATTGTGCTCAGACTTAATTTTTCAAACCCTAAAAGGCTGGTGCAAGGGCGTTGGGGCAACACCTTTCCACTAGAACCATAACTTGCACATTTAGGTTTCACCCTAAGGTGGGCTAGGGCAACCTCGAAAACCATGTTGCGGGTTTTGCAGGGGCTAGGATTGATCGAGAGCGTTTCAAACATGCAACAACACAGACTAGAAGTGTGAGGGGCTCGGTCCTAACCTCTAACTTGATTCGACTCGACCGAACAAAAAATTAAAATGGTCGGGCACAAAGTGTCTAACGAGGGTACTGAAGCCAAAGGATGGGCAAAAACATACCATATCATACATGAATCACGGCGAAAAGGGTCAAATCCTACTAACCTAATTTAGGTAAGAACTAGATTGACTCTTAAACCCTTGGGTGGACGGTATGGGTTTTACATAGAGATAGAGACTATATGTTATCTATTAATAATGTGTATAAAATAAGAGAGAGAGCGAGAGAGGAGAGAGAGAGAGACTATATGTTATCTACTAATAATGTGTATAAAATAGGAGAGAGAGAGAGAGAGAGAGAGGGTGAGAGCATGGTTGCATAAATCGGAATCGGAATCGGAATCGGGTTTCCAGGGAGTCAGAATCAGAATCGGAATCGGTCTAAATCGGATAGGAATCGGTCCAATTGAATCGGTCCAAATCGGTCATATATAATAATTTGACAACTCATAAATAAATATATAAAAATTAAATATTGATGTCATTTTGATATTATTATATATATTATATTTTATGATATTTTTTTAATATTTTTTAGATTTTTTTAAAATTATTTTGAATTAGTTATTATTTTATACTCGAGTCGGACACGAGTCAAGTTTTAATTACAAAAATGCCACCACAGTTATTTCTCACCCACGGTCCTTCCAAGTCACCGCCGCTGCCGCCGCGCCCCCTCTCCCCCAGACCCAACCCGCCCCGCCCTGCCCCGCCTGCGCCGCGCCCCACCTCCCCAGCCAGCCCCTCCCTCTCCTCCCAGCCTCCCCCGCCGATCGCGCCCCGCCCCTCCAGATCGTCCTCCCCGTCGCCCAGTCGCCGCCGTCGTTGCTCGCCGTCGCCGCCGTCGGGTAAGTTTAGGTTTTTAAAATTTTAATTCCAATTTTACCCTTATTTAAATAATTGAATTAATATTATACCTAGGGCATTTTGGTAATTTATCCAAAAACCGATTTTCCTGATTCACCCCGATTCTGAATCCGATTTAAATCGGTCGGAATCGGGGTGACCGTGCGCCGATTCACACTCGGAATCGGAGCGGATTCTTGACAACAATGGGATCGAGGAGAGAGAGAGAGAGAGAGAGAGAGAGAGAGAGAGAGAGAGAGAGAGAGAGAGAGAGAGAGAGAGAGAGAGAGAGAGAGATCCAAGGAAGTTTGTGTGTTGCTTGAAAGCGCTTCAAGTACTCCCTTCATTTTGCCTTGTACACATGTACCAAAAGAATAGTAAGGAAAAGAGATTGTAAATAAGAGAGAAAGTAGAAAACATTAAAGCCATTTAGAAAACTGTAACTAGCTAAGTTTCATTGAATTTAAGAAGTGAAATGGATGAAAAGTAAGCCTAATTTTAATATCAAATAAAATTAATGGAGGATGTTGGAAATTAAGCTTTCATCATCAGAATTTTCTTAATAAGTGAAGAGTTGAACAAAATATAAAAAGTCAGTATTGAATGTGGATGTGAACCTATGAGCGTAAAAAAATGTAGAATGAGTTTTCAAAATCTATAAATATAGTTTTTAGAATCTTTTTATAAATAAAGAGTTGAATAGAATATAAAAAATCAGCATTGGCTATGGACGTAAACCTATGAATATAAAAGAATTTAAAATGAGTTCTCAAAATTTATAAATAAGTATTTAGGTTTCCATGCTCAATTAAAACTCACAAAATTGAACTCTCCAATGATTTTACTGGTTGGATCTATAATGATTTATGTGATTTTATCAAGAATTTCCTCTTTTATGTTGTTGTATTGAATTGTCCCAATATTTATATTTTGTTGTAATCAAAATTTTTATTTAGATCCTTCATCCCAACAGAAATAAGGTGGAGGTTTCAGTATAAAAATTAAAAATTTTCTCAATTTAAAATGGTTTTTAATGTGCTAGACATTAGCCATCTCTTTTATTTAGCAAACTCATATTGAAACTGTTTTTAATGCGCTGATATTAGCCATCTCTTTCATTGTGATTAACTGATGAAATTTAGCAAATACATCTCCCTTCGCCACCTCAAATTCGTTCTTCGGACAAAAAACCTTTTTTTAAAAAGAAAACAAGAAATATCTTACTAGTTAATAAATAATTGTGTTCAGGCGGCATATAATTGGTCTGCCTGTATGGAAGTTTTACTCCTTAATCTTCCAATTACCCTTTTTTAACTACACGAAGGAAAAAATTCTTACTGAGTAGACTATACGTTCTACATACCTTTGGCGGTGTCATGCATGTACTTTGATGTACATTCATCTCTGGAGTGTTAGTCATTTAAGTTTAATTGGAACGAAGAAATTGATAAAATTATTGTTCTATTCTTATTAATAAAATAAGAATTCAATACTAACCTTTGATTAAAGGCTAGGGTTTTACTTAGGCAAACCCATTGTAACAAGTTTTTGATTGGTGTCAATTACTGTAATTAGAGGATATTAATTTAATTATTATAGTTATTTTTTTAAACATTACTAATAAAGGTAATTTATACCAATTAAAAACTTGCTATAGTGGGTTTATTGTATAGTACTTGATATAATAAATCCATGGCCATGATTTAAAGTAGGAGATTTAACTAATAAAAATACAACAAAAATAATAAAAATAATGAATCAAATTATTATAATGTATTTTTTATTTAATTATGATCTACATTTAGATTTAGAGTCAATCAAAATTCATATTTAAGATATTATATTATTATAATCTTATCTCATTATTTAATTAGAGTTCATATATATAAATTAAAGTTTATCTGTAATTTAAATCACATGTGACGGGCATCTTGGCTAGTAAGTTCATCCGTAATGTAAGTCATGTATAAGAGATATTTTGCCTAGACACCATAAAATAATACTGCTTAAAAAGGCCCGAGTTAATAATATGCTAGCCATTATTTTGATATGGATTTAATTTTGAGCAATTATAAGTAACTGGTGCTAAAAAAATTTTTCCCGACGCCAATGGTGTTAAAATTTAATACAGGCCCTGAAAAGTCAACTAATGGGCCCCATGGACGATCATGAAAGAAAGATGCAAATACGAAACACTTTGTGGGCCCACAACTATATGATGCGTTCTCTTTCATCAGTAACGACCGGTACTATTTAAATATTGTCCGGGGAAAAATAATTTTTTTAATAATAATGGATCAAACAAACACAAATACGAGTTTACAATTGGCAGAGGTTTTTTAATTAAATTTTAAAAAATTTTATAACAGCATTTTTAATCGGTTATCTATCTAATTCATTTGTAAGAGAAAGCAAATAAAGGTCTTATTCTAATTTTTTCCACCAATTTAAAAGCTCTCAAAACACAAAATACTAATATTCCTCACATTAATAACAAACTAGGCAAGTTGTGATGCCATGCACACCTATATTAGGGGATAAATTCGAGTTTTATAGATTAATTTTTGTTAAATGATGAGATATATTATAATGATCTTAAAGATATATTTCAATTTTAAAGATATGCTCTACATCATAACCGACGGATAAAAATTGCCTGGCCTGGCCATAAGACCCAATCATATTGACGAGTGATGGTTGTCATCCGCATAAGAAGGCACTCAAGAAAATTTCTGTCAACGAATGCTTGCATGTTACGTCTTGCTGCAAAGTCTTACAGTAAATTTAGACTCTTAAACTAATACACTTATTTTGATCTTTGAATTTACTCAACGTTTGGACTTTGAAATATGAAATGCATCAATGACATTCACTCTTGAATAAAAAGCTTCAATATTTGCCGACAACTCGTTGAAGGGCATGTTTGATCATGCCTGCTGATGCCACTGCAGTTCCCCTAAACTGCACGCAAGAAGAATAAAACCAAGTCATATAATTCCCAATACATTTGAATCAGAATCATGGCAATATTGATAGTTATTTGAATGACAAAAACTAGAAATGAAATTTTGAAACACAAGCATGACAACTATTTTGTTTGGTTTGCTTTGGTTGAGCAATGTAAGCTTTCAAGAAACTTGCTTCTGAGACCAATCATGCTAACCATTCTCAGTAAGTATTCTTTAGTTACAGAATGAATGAGTAAGAACCCTAAATTATTTGTTTACATTGAGCTCTGAACCTTGCTTTGTGTTAACCATAATGCGCTCCAATATGGAGCTATAACTAAGCATATATAATCACCTGTTCTATAGAATTCAATCACTTGAGAGCAGACAGTAAGAATATTTCACCATGTATGCATGTCATGCATAAGTATGTTACCAAGAATCTGTCTGGAAAATCATAGTCAACCACATATTCGGTTATAATCACACCCTTCTTTAATTTTACCTTTGATTTGAGGGTCAGTGTAAGAGTTCCATCTGTAGTACATGATTGGATCATATTTGGATCTAAATGAAGAGTGCTTATGGCTTCCACAATTTCCATCAACAAACACTCTCTCCAAGGACATTTCATCTGTATCACAACTTCTTTGTCCACTATTGTGACTGTCAAATCAGCTAAACCATCTTTGGACCACACCCAGTTGAGTTCCTCATCTGCTCCATCCATTTCACAAGCCTTCCTCTTGTTCACAACAGACTGTTTACCATAAGAAAGACCATCACGACAATAGTTATCAGATGTTCTTTCCACAATGTCTGGGTGTTCTTTTGCTTTGTCCTCTGACCCCTCTTGTTCTTTGGAAGCCTCCAATTCTTCAACCCTTCTTTCAAGCACTTTCAAATACTCAATTGAATCGCCAGGGATGGATACCTTATCAACCTGACCGGTATTCACACAAAATGTACGACAATTTAGTACATAGAAAATGCTAGAATATTATTGTACAATGAGGGTTAAGAATTGGAAATCATAAACTTGTAAGTTTGCTACCTTGCTAACTGATGGAGCTAATGATCTTAGTATTGAAAATTTATCATTAATTTTCTCTATTCTTTTCCTTTCTGACAGATGGTAGTTGGTGTAATTAGTGCCATCCAAATTAATTTCATCCTGTGACCTTTTAGACCAAATACTGCAGATCACTGTGCCGGATAGTAAATGTTTCAGCATACTTTGAGATGACCTGCACTGAGGCTTAATAGCATGATTGCCCTTTTCCAAGTCCAAAAACTGGATCTGCTTGAGCGAACGAGCAGGCTTGGCTTCTCGGTAGGCTCGTTATAGCTCCCAAATATGGCTTCCAGTGTCCTAGAGTAGTGTGGATCACTAATTTGAAGATCCACAGGGCTCAATTTGGTATAGTTACTTTCTGGCAGTTCTCGGATTCCTGAGTGGTTTGTCTTACCACAGGGCACACTTTCAGCATTGCCAAGGGGTTGACACATACCATCACTTGAATCATCGCCACTACATTCGTCATCCATGAATTGCCAACTTTTAACAGGAGAATTCACATTCATACAATTTACCATTAATGAATCATAGGAACTAGATTCTGTGTCATTTTGCTCCAATTCCTCATTTAATCCAAGGTTGTCCTCATTCCCATTTTCCTCATTTTGTACTCTTTCCTTAAGTTCATCACAGTCCTGATGGTTTTCTTTGTCACAGAGTGCCTTTGGGAACTCAAGAAAGGTATTTGTTATGCAGTGAATCAGATTGGCTTTCTCTGAAATCTTCAACAAGAAATAGAAATAATCGAAAAAAACATCACTATAATTTCCAAGGCTCATATGATAAGAAGTTCCTCTCTTTCACCCCCACAAAGAATAAGCTTCTTACCAATTCAGTCACTCCAAGCTCAAGGACACCACTTAGAAGGGGAAAGCATACCACGGTCTGTCAAAATAAACAATTACCTGGGATTCATTCTTCTACAAAACCTCGGCATACATTTAAATAGAGAAAACATCTAGGATAGAGGAGCTGAATGCGAATTCTCTATTTAACTTGGCACACAAAAATCTTTACTTGCAGAGGAATTCTTAAACAGTTCAGGTAGATATATATTAAGTTTCATGCATGACTAACAAACAGGATGACTTAAATAAGAGAAGTTGCTATATCTAAGTCTATCAAATTTAAGGAATAAATTTCAAGTCTAGAATGTACAAAAGGTTTAAAGGATAGAAAACACTTAATTGAATCCTCCAGAAGAAGATCATCAAATCAGAAAACACTGATCAGAAGTTCATAGCTAAAACTACTTGATAACAAGGACTTCTACCTGAATTGATGCACTCTGGATCCGAAATTAGTTGCAGTTGCAGACATGAAGCCACATATTAAAGTAGTCAGTGTAAGCTGTTCTTAGTTAATGTGATAACCAAAAATATAAACATTCAATCTGTTCACAACATTAGTTTTACCAAAAAATCTAAGTTCCTGACCTTTGCTAGAAGTGATCTTGAAAATACTTTGCTATCTGCATGATGGGCATTGTACAGCCAGATGTGATGACCAGTTGCTAATGCTTTTCCTGGCAACCTGCACCGTTAGGACAAGGCACTGAAAAAGTGTACTGTGTCAAAAGTTAAAAAAAGGTAAAACCTGCAAAACTTTATAAATATGACAGATTTTACATATAAATCATAGAACATGATTGCATCAATTACATAACAGAGAAGGGATATGATCTTATTACCCAGAATGCATAGTGATCGTGAAGCGTGTGTATCTTAAGTATCTCCTTACATATTTTACGAAATGATTTGAGCACATACATTTAAGAACTTTTGATCGTGTAGATAAAGAGGATTACCCCTGTCCAAAATTGAGGGTGAAGGACATGCAAACCAAGTAGTACCACTCCAAATCTGTAAGGTCTTCAGGAGATAAGGAGGCAGATGGCCTCCTTGCTTGTTGGTTACTGTCACTAGCTGAAAGTAATGCGTACAGCTCCCTCAGTTGCTCACTTCTTTCCAAACCCATCTCATCTGCATTTAGCTCAACATGTTGGATTGTTTTCCTAGTCTTTATATCCCCATTGTAATGCCCTTCTTTCCACTCCAAGGCCCTAAAAAGCAGCCTCATTGATAGTGAGAAAATACTATATTTTTATTCGATAATCATATTTTTTTGTGGGAGATATTTATCAATTTCATTTTGGCAATCTTTAAAAGAAAAAAAAACTCTCTCTCTCACACACACACACAAAATGAAGAGATGCTAAAGAATGAGAACTAATGGGTTGATTAATATCATATCAAATGGTTTTTTACAGCAGTGAATATCCACAAACACAGGCAATTCAAATTGATGGACATGAAAAAGAGCTGGCAAAAAGCCCATGATTTACATCACATACCCTTGTTGTTTAGATGAACATGCCCAGAAGATTGCATAACTCCATTGAACACTCCGGACAGCAGCTGCCAGCTTCCTCCTCAAGTGCTCTTGTGGCATGTCCTCTTCATGGTCATGAAGGCTGGCAGCCATTCTCCAACACATGTTACTCTGCTCTTTGTCTGGAACTCCAGATAGCTCTCCTAAAAAAGTTTCATGTCAAGGAAACTGGAGACACACCATGAGATAATTTGAATGGTGGGAGCTCCTCCATGCATTTCTTGCTCCTTTTGGCCACTTGGTCAGCCAAGAAAAACCCACCGACAAAGCCTCCTCCTTTTCCCTTCTCCACAGATACAGGGGGCGCCAAGCATTGACATTCACGGACGTTGCAGAAGCAGTATGGCCCAGACAAGTGGCACAGATCACTGCAGGCTGGTATTTCTGGAGATGGTGATAACAGAGCCGAAATCTCCATGGGGTGCCCGACGTCACCAATTTCGGGGTAGAGAAAATACCAATTTTGGTAATTTTGATACGTTGCACCATTTTAGGAAATATTTTGCTTCTTATTTTTGTGAAAAAATAGTATTATTATTTAAAAATATCAAAAACATGATCTTAAAAAAATATACTACTAATATAATATCAAAATAATCATTCATAAGGAAGATATATTAACCGTTAATGAGGGGCTATTATTTACTTGGTTTTCTCTATTTTAATTAAGACTATTAATTAATTTTTATTAATAAAAGGGTCATCAAAAATTAAACATTCAATCAATTAAAATATAATAAAAATAAAAATAATAAATTAAATTGTTATAGTCTATCCTTTTTTATTCATTGAAAGTATATTTTTAAAATCAGATATTATCTCTACTAATATAGGTTGAGCTACCAAATGTTGCAACTTTGACTAATTTATAAAATAAAATCTGAAATAATAATAAGTATTAACTTAGGCCCATTAATCTAGATAATTTTGATAAATAATTGTAAACCCGTAGAAACGTTATTACTAAACTTCATTACAAAATTTAGATTATTCTGTTTAAAAGATAATATATGTCTACTTGGTTTGATAGATTTTGAGACAAACAAAATTTAATAAAGAAAAAGAAAAAACATCATTTCTTATATGTATTATCATTTCTTATATGTGTTTGGATTAAAAAAATAAATGTAACTCTTTTTCTTCCATTTCTCTGCAATTTTTGTGAAAAAAATCATTTGTGAAGTAGTTTTCCACTAACCCGTATGACAGAAATCTATTTTTTTCAATCTAAACGCTCTTAATTTTTCAAAAAAGTAAACTTTTTTTTCTCTCAAAATAAATTAATTTAAACAATGCCCATTAATTTTTTTTAGTAACTATTACAAAAAAACTTGTGTGGCAGGTGATGATTGGATGTGGTTATTCAATTTTATTTATTATAGATATTTGTGGCATATTCTTTTCCCTAATCAAACGGACCGAACCAATTTTATCATTCTATTATTTTGAATACTGAGACGTTTATACTGACGCCATTTTCTACAAATGGTTGTTTAAGGATATAAGCATTCTACTTACAGACCTAAAATAAACTATTTAATAGAATGAAGTTATCTCACTTACCCATTATTATTATAAAATATATCCCACTTGGGAAAATATATTATCAAACTTACAATTTAGATCGAAAAAAATCTCACATTGTTTTCTTTTTTACCCCAAAAACATGAAAAAATTGCATAGAAAAAAATAATAAATTTTCTAAAATTTTCGTTTTAAGCCATGAAATAGATAAGGAAAAATCAACTCCCAATTTTGTAAAAGTTCTAAAATCGTAGTTTAGAAATTGTTAGAAAATTTAGAAAAAACAATTTGAGAAAAATGGTATGGAAAGTTTGGGAATTGTTGGAAAATTATGAAAATAATTAGAGAAATCTAACATAATTTTGACATAGTGGTAGCTGAAAATTTTTTTGAAGCTAGAAATAAAGAAAATTAATCAATATTGATGAGAATTGATTTTGTGTATGTTTCTTAATAACTTCAACAGTGATATATGGTCACTAATCATTTTAAATGACTGTTCATTACATCCTAATTAAATTTGGACAGCATCTATTGCTGTCATTGGATGAGGGGCCTATGATCTTCATTGCAGCAATATTTTTTATTCAAGTCCTTTAATTTGGAAAAAATAACATTAATTTAATTTTTAAGGGAATCAATTATATCCGAGAACAAAATTTGCCCAACTCAATTGTATTTGCTCATTTGTTAATTATAAGAACATATTGGTTACTTAAGGGCTCATCTACTAACACATGTAAGTCATTTTTCTAATGATATAACATTCACAAAAATTTTTTTCTAGTTTCATCTTTATTTTAGAGAAATTTATAGCTGTTTATTTGTTTATTTGTAATATCGATCTTTAAATTACACCGTTAACTTATATTATATCTTAGAATATCCTTGACAATATATAAAAGTGATTAGGGAATGAGATTAGATTGAATTTTCAAAATTAAAGAATTAGAGAAGATGTATGTTTATATTAGATATAGACTTCGATTTTTAGTAATAGAATCACGTTGAATAAAGAAATAGAGTAAATGACCTGATTTAATATTTTCATTTTTGTTGTATTTTAATTGGCTAAATGCTTTTATTATAATACATTACTAATTTTTTATAGCCATTTTATTTATAAGAGTTAGTAAGAACAAAGACTCATAGCATTTTTAAAGTAAGTTTTAGAAGTAAGCCATTTTGGATTTTAAGAATAGTTTTAAGCTGGATTTTTAGGGCACTTTAAAGATAGTTTATGTGCATCACATTCTTTGTTCTTTTTTAAAGCCATTTTAGGGTTCTTTTTTTTTGTTTTTTCTTAGCCAGTAGGCAAATTTGTTTCAATAAAATTTTAGATTACACTTCACATTCTTCGACTGTAGTGTTTCCTATGACTAATCAGTGGACACTCAAAAATCGAGAATTTAATTAATTCCATTAACTCGTTAAATAGAACCATGGTTACAAAAATCGGAATCGGTTTTCAAAGGAGTCGGAATCGAATCGGAATCGGTCCAAATCGGTCATATATAAATAATTTGACAACTCATAACATAAATATATAAAAATTAGATATTGATGTAATTTTGATATTATTGTGTGTATTATATTTTATGATATTTTTCATATTTTTCTGGATTTTTTTAAAAATTATTTTTAATTAATTATTATTTTTTACTCGGGTCAGAATCGAGTCAACTTTTAATTACGAAAATGTCACTCCTGCTCTTCACCCCCGCCATCGCCTGTAAAACTCGTGACTCGAGTCAGGGTTTTACGTTACCGAACCAGTCGGTTCAACCGTTGGTTCGAGTCGAGTCAGTTTCATGAACCGCGTGCTGAGTCGAGGCCAGCCGTGAGTTATGAGCGATGAGAGTCAGGTGTACCTGAATATATGATGATAACGTCGAGAAGATGGTGAGATATGAGTTATCAGAATATATGAAAGTATGCAGTATTTTTTTCTTTTTATATGTTTGATCGTAGAAATAGTTTTAGGCCGAATAACGCGTTAGGACGCGTTGGATTATATTCGGGTGGGTTATTAGTTATAGAGCATGCCATTTGGATGTTGTTGTGTTTGTTTTATTTTATGGAATTTTTCCATATTTTTCTAGATTTGTTTTAGAATTTATTACGAACTAGTTATTATTTTGACTCGAGTAGGAATCGAGTCAATACTTATTTACGAAACTGCCACTAGAGCATTTCTTCTCCCTCCCGACCCTTCTTCACCCAAACCCTCGCCGTTGTGTGCTGCTGCCGCCGCCGATGCCGCACTGCCGCCGATCGACGCTGCTCCGCCTTGCCGTGCCGTCGCCGTGCCGCCCCGACCGACCCCGGCCACCGATCGCCTGCCGGCGCACCGCCACAATGCCGCGAAGCCGCCTCGGCCGTCGCCACTCCGAGCCTGATTCCGCCGTCGTCTGGGCCGCGCCGCCGCCGCTGTGACCCCGACGACCACCCCCTCGCCGTCGCCGACGTTTCCCCCATCATCCCGACCGCCGTCGAGGCCGGCCGTAGCCCCGATCGGAGCACGCCGCCACCGCCGCCCATTTTCGACGCCGCCGTCGACGGCCATCGCCACCTCGGCTGCTTTGTTTGACACCACCATCGGACCAAGCTCGTCGAGCTGGTGCCGATAGACCCCCTGATTGCCCCGTCCCGAATCATCGCCGGAAAACCATCGACACTCGCCGGAAAACTGCCGGAACCGCCGGAAAATTGGATTCGTGGGAAATTCGCCGGATCATCCGCCAAACGCACCCGGTCCAATCTGATCGGACTTCGGACGCCGCTAGGTGCCGAGTTCGAGTTTCGAGCCACGAAACGGAAACCCTAGCCGTCGCCGATTTTCGACGACGCGAGGTATAATTTATTTTAACTTAATTATTTGAAAGTATTGATTATTAGAATTGCATGCTAGGATTGGTGAATTGTGTGTTATAATAATATATATAAATGTAGATTTGATTAAGGATAAAATATGAAATTTGTTTGATTGAGTGGTGTTAAAAATGGAGGCTAAGAAACTAATTAGGGTAACTAGGTAATGATCATGATCTAATGCAAACTAGCCTAAGTAGACTTGCTAGAATTGATATAGGTTGATGTGTGTTGATTGATGCGTGATTGTGTTGATTGTGTGTGCATGCTATAGGATGTGTGATTCATCATGCGGGCGTTAGTTTTTAGCTTGATTGTGTAGGTACGGTGTAGGAGCTCGCCGCCTAGGCGCGTGGACCCGTTTGGAGCTTCTACCAGGTCCGTTTAGGACTCGTTCTCTGTTTTACGCTATTCTATTGTGTATTTGATTTATTACATGCAGGACGTGTTAAGTGGCATTTTATCGGATCCCACTTAACTCGGGCCATTTAGCCAACAATTTTCCGGATTAATAACCCTCGAGGATGAGATCCCTCGAGTTTGTTTTCGAACTTCAGATCCAGCTCACGTTGCCTTCGGGCCTATTGTATAAATCCCAACCCAGACCTATATATATGTATAGTTTTCGCATTTTTGTGAGAGATTGAATGAGGGAAATCCGACTACCGTGCTACGCGAGCGGGCACGTGTGTGTCGATAGTGGGCTCTGGAATGGTGTGCGGGCCGTTTCATTCCCGAGGGATCCTGACAACTCCACCTTTGAGTTCCTCAAACCCGGAGAAGTGTGGAGGTTCACGGGTACTGCAATGCAGCGCATGTCTAGACTTGTGGTTTCAAAGGGTACTAAAGGCGACTGCCTGAGAGTACTCGGCCTTCGTGCTCAAGGCCAGGAGTAATATGGAAGGTGCAGAGGGTGGAAAGGAATGAGATTTGATGCGAGAAGCGATAGAGAAATGGCCAAGGTATGAGAATGAGAAAGAAAGGGGGACGCTGTCGACCCGAGGGCGACGGCTCCGATATGTGCCCTGATGAGAGTTCTTGAGGAAGTATATGGTTTTCATTCAACAGGAGAGTTTGCTCTCCTGTGCCAGATTGATATTAGTTATTTTCCGGGCCGGTAACACTCGTTACTGACGGTTTTTCTATATATATGTAGGTGAGGAATGCGAGCAATGAAAGCTGTCGGGACTACGGAGGAGCAGCACGGAACCGCGCACACATGTACCTGCCGCGTGTAATGTATAATGATGGTTGTTTAATGCTGTGTGAATGATTGTTAGAATGTTTTTGTCTTGATGAATTGTCTGTTATGAAATGAACGGATAGATGTGAATGAGCAGGGAGCCTTGGAGTTCAGCCTCGGCTTAGATGAAAACAAATGAGATAATAATGGAATGTCGCGGTAGATTGTTATGTTTTGTTGTATTTTGATAAAATATTTATATACCTTTGTTGTGGACAGGTTGGCCCTTATTGCACTTTTAGGGGAAACTCTGTCCGTTTTTACGTAGTAGTATATATTTTCTTTTGGTTTCTCATTTATTGTTTTGTCTTATTTTTGCTTGTACATCATAGCATGCATGTAGGACCGCGTTAGAACCCAATTGTTCCCATTCATGCATTTCATGTTTGCATCTCCATCTTGAGACGCCGAGGGCAGATCCGGGTCGGCTTAACCGAACCCAGTAGATTAGCGAATGGTTCGGTCGCCGGTGACATTTCCGGGTCGGTTCACGGGTGAGCCGAAACAGGGTGTTACATCGCCGCCCTGCCTCCCCCGCCGACCCCGCCCCCAGACTCCCCCTACCGGCCCGCCCCCTGGACTCCCCCACCGGCCCCGCCCGCCCCATCCCCCTGGAGCATCTGCCTCGCCCCGCCACCCTAGTCCCGTCGGCCCCGATCTATCCCCCTGCCGGTCCCGCCCCCCCCTCCGCCAGCTCTGCCTCCCCCATCCGGCCTCGCCCAACCCTGCCGGAGTGAAGGGGCGGCAGCGTCGGCGGAGGGAGAATAAGGGGTATTTTCGTCATTATAAACTTTAAATTCTTATTTTACCCATGTATAAATAATTTGTATAATATAAAATGAAAGGTATTTTAGTAATTTAATCAAAACCGATTCCACCCAAATTTAACACAGATTTTTCCCGATCCTCGGCCGATTTTTTCAACAGTGAATAGAACTAATGATAGTGTAAACCCTCTATGTAATAGAGGTGACTTCAGTGCAATGTGACGTGCTATGTTATTTTTTTTAAACAGTTAACTAAAGTTGAAGATAAAAAACTAAAATTTAAGATCTTATGATAATAGGTGTTGGGTATGAGATTAATTTTGGAGTTCTTACAATTTATCCACTTTAGGTGATTAAATCTTCAAAAAAATTTCCTTGGTCTATGCGCCTAGAACAAAATGCAACATAGCTTAACCCACTATCCAATGCGGTCCCTCATAAACTTTAATACTAACAGCATTATTTCTTTTAAAATGACTAAATAAAATCAAAGATCACAAGTACATCATTACTAAGATACAAAAATTTAGCCAACTGGCAGAATGCAAAAAATCTAAGAACTCAAAGTTGAACTTGTAGTGGTTGGGGCTGTTAGAGGGCATGTTGAAGGCGATCATGGTGTCGGCATAGTTGCCTCTCTTTGGACGGAGTTGCTAGTGAAGAAGAAGAAAGAAGAGAATGGAGGAGGAGGAAGAGCATACCAATAGAGATGAGGAAAGAAGATGCTACTGTTATTGAAGGAATGGAAGAAAATGACGATCAAAAAGAGAGGAAAGGGAGGACCTTGATGGGTTGGAAGTATGTTTTACATATAATTGAAAATATAATTTTGACTATGTGGGAAGAAGAAAAAGGAGGAGGAGGAGGAGGATGAAGAACTAAGTAGTGGAAATGAGGAGGAAAGATGCAAAGGCCTGGCCTAATTAGTACAAATTGATGAGCTTAATTATCTCTTCAAAAGTGATTAATCAAATTGAAAGTTTTAAGTGTATCTCCACTAATTTATTTGATCTTACTCCAGTAGGTATTGGATGTGAGGCAAACTTAAATTTTTTAAGGGATATTATATTTCACCCACCTTAAGGAAATTTCCCCTTCAAAATTCTTTTTGACATACCGCCATCCATCTAACATAGTCCCATGTTTTCTCTGATACTACCTTAAAAGCCCAATTAATGCAAACTAATGAACTTAGTTATTTCTTCAAAAGTGATTAATCAAGTTAAAGATTTTAGATACATCCCACTAATATATTAGATCATACCATATAAGGTATTGGATATAGGACTAACTTAATTTTTTTTTTTTGGGTGGGTGGGGGTGGGCTAAAGAAGAGGTGTAACACCCAAAATCTAGTTTGCGTTCGGGAACCGAGCTGGAATGTCACTAGTCCCAGTTAGGTCGGCTAACCCGAAGCCAAATCCTACAAATCTACTCTCGGTGTTTCGAAATGAAGACATCTATCACCATGCATGGATGATGCACAAAAATAAACCTAATATATTACTACATAGATGACATGACAACCAATTATACCAAAAATAATTCCGATGAAAATGATAAAATTTGTAAGATAAGGCAGATAGAGTCACCCCTAAATGTGCAATAAAGTGTTAAATCAACGTATATAAATATACAGATCTAAATACATTTATTGCACTATATTTTTAACATAAACATTTAATTTGATTACATCAAAACACTCTCGACATTTGTGTAAAAACCATGATTTTTATTACAAGACTCGAACCTAAATATTATGAAATAAATATAGATGAACCGATATGGTTGGTTATCAAGTCGATCAGTCATGGTTCGACTTAAGGTTACCTAGAAAATACCTATTCATGAATGAATGATAGGGTGTGAGAATTTAATGGAGGGGCTCGTTGAACCTAGGAAATACCAATGGATGATGGGGTATGGGAATTTAATGGAGGGAATGGTTGAAGTGTATATATATATGCAAGAGGAGGGACTATTTCATCCATCATCTCTGTCCCAGACGACCTCCCCAATACTGTGTTAGTATTTCATCCCTCATCTTATTTGTTTCAATTTGGATTCTTACATGCAAAGTTTTGTTGGAGACGCCTTTGTTAAGTTGCTAGATCCCTAGCGTCTAATGCATGGGTTTCCTGTCGACTGCTTGGTATGAACTGCTGCGAGATTGCTTGGTATGAACTGCTGCGAGATATGTCAGAATGGACCTGAATGGACATGTCAGAATGGACCTGACAGCCAAAAATGGACATGTCAGTATGAACTTGACAGCCAAAAATGGACATGTCAGAATGGACTTGACAGACAGCTAAAAATAAACATGTCAGAATGGACCTGACAGCCAAAAATAGACATGTCAGAATGGACCTGACAGCCAAAAATAGACATGTCAGAATGGACCTGACAGCCAAAAATGGACATATCAGAATGGACCTGACAGTCAATAACGACTAATCTCAGAATGGACTGGGAGACCACCTAATCTCAGAATGGACTAGGAGACCACCTAATCTCAGAATGAACTGGGAGACAAACTTTTAATCTCAGAATGACCTGAGAGCCTGTAGAATTACATTGAGCTTAATCCCGACATGGGTATGTAGGCTAATCAAAATTGATTGATTTCAGCGCACCTAAGGAAAAATTACAATTATGGTTAGTGATTCTTTTACGAACTCAGGGTAGGAGAATGGATAATAAATTAGACTTCCTTTTATTTTCTTGTGTTCTACATGTGGCTTTGGGAAACGATCCAAGACTGTGGAGTAACGCCTGGACCGGTTAGGGCTGGTCATTATAGGGTTGGTTTGGTTTAATTTCGAGTAACTCCTAGCCAGCTGAGCCCATAGTATTGTGAAAATGGCAGGTCGTTACAATTTGGGTCTCGACCCACCTGTTCATTCTATTCACATTCCACTTTTATTAATTGACTTTTATTCTACGATTTAATTAAAATAAATAAAGAAAAATATGGCATACTCTCATATATTGTAATAACTCATTCTACTATTGTCTTACTGGTGTTATCATCATATACTTGGGCACACATGACTCTCATGGTTCATGACACAAGACCGGCCTCAACTCTAACGGTCGAACCAATCGATCCAACCCTGATTCGAATCACGGGTTTTACAAGAGGCAACTGTCGTCATTGAAGCAAAGGAAAAAGATAAAAATCAAGAAAAAGGAAAGGGAGGACCTTGATGAGCTGTAAGTATATTTTTCATATGATGGGTTTTATATGCACAGGTGGCTTTTTTGGGTTACACCAAACAAGTTTCACTATGTGTGCCTACCATGATTTTAATTCTATGCATGTGTCTTATTTTCTGTTAACTAGATTTCATTGTGAGGTTAACGAGGTTCCTTCTGTAAAACCTGGGTTGACTGCCTAAGGGTTTTACTGCCAGTTCGATTGTTACCTGAATCAGGTTAGTAAGGTTCGTCCCTTCTTACCGTGGATTGTGTATGGTATGGTGTAAGTTTGTCTGACCTTATCCTCATTCAGTGCTCAGTATGCCTGTTTGGATGCTACACGCTTGACTTTTTCATGTTTAGTCCAGTCAAGTCGTATAGAGTTAGATGTTACGACCATGTCCCTAGCATGTCTTTTGTGTGCTTGAGTGTGTGTTTGATAACCCTTTTGGACTATCCTAACCCCACTTTGCAACTTGCAGTGCAATTTCTGAAGTGGGCCCAAATGCTTTAGGGTAAAAACCCTAAGTTTTTGGGTTTTTAGCTAACCCAACTCATACCTCTTTAGCTAACCCAACTCATACCTTTTTATCTAATCCAACTCATACCTCTTTAGGTATGACACCCATGCCTAACATCACCAAGCTAACTTATACCTCTTTATTCAACTCATACCTCGTTAGGTATAGCACCCATACCTATGACATCACCAAGTCAACCACTATTTTTCTATAAAACTCATCTCTTCCCTCACCTTTTTACCATTTCTCCTTCCCTCCTCACCTTCAACAACCTTCTTCTCCTCTCCATAGTCTTCTTCTTTTTCCTTGGAGTTTTATCCTCATCCACGTTTCTAGCCTCATAGGGTGCTAGGCTTTGAGGTTGAATGCCCCAAAAGACCTCCCCTTAGCCTTCCCGTGTAAGTTTCAGATTTGTGCGGCCTCTATTTCTAGTTGTTTGATGTATGTTGCTTGCATTTTTATATGATTTCATTTTTATTATATTTTTATAATGACACTCGAATGGCAAGGGACAAGTTGTTATGCCATAAATTTCAAAAATGTGTTGTGTTATGTAGTACCTGATATAACTGTACTACTCTGGGTAGGAGGCGTACTAGCATGGATTTCATATTTATGTAATCTCTCTAATCATAAAAGCAAAACCCTCATATACATACTTACGAGACGTAGGTAAGGGATATGTAACATCATTTCTAAATCATAGAAGTTTGAAAGCCATCAAGGGATCTTTACCTTTAAGTTCTGGTTAACACTGAAAATATTAACTAAGTGGCCTGATTTTAGTGGGATTCAATAAAACACTAGTAATACCATTCTAATGGCAAAACCCCTAGCTAAACCTCGCTCATGGAATGAAGCAGAGATTCAAGCACAGGGAAAACCTACAAACCTGGTGAATAAAGGCCTTCGACCTAGCACGACAAGCTTCACTTCGTGCAACTTAGGATGAGTTGCAACTAATTAAACCCTAATCAACCACACCAACCAAGGCAAATCCTCAAATCATATATAAACAAATGATTAAACTTAAATACCATAATTAAATAATTAAATTCAACTTAATTACTATTATGTTGATTAATTACAATTAAGAGGGTTTAGGGATTAATTAAGGATTATTTACACTAGCCTTAATTAGACCTTACTCCAATTTTTTAAGACAAGCAAACTTTACCAACTTTTCTGACGACCTAAATGGGTTCTAAATGGGCTAAAAGTAGTGGGCTTACTCCTAATGTGCTGAGGTATTACCTCTAAGTTTTATAGGTTAGATCAACGAGCTCACTAGGTTTCTAAGCTCATCTACCTAATGGGTTGTTTCTATCTAAGGGTGTGGACTGCACATCTATATTGTTGGGCTTGGTTTATGGGCTTCTAATGGGCTAAAATTCTAAGGAAAATCATTCTAGGTCTTAACATTATGGGCTTGGTCTCCATTAACTCTTGGGCCTAAAAGTTATCAAAGGAAGCCTAGAGAAATTTCAGAACATGGGTTTGTGACATTGGATTTCCTGAACAAAAGGCTACCTATATCGGGAGGAAATTCCAAACGGGCCTTCTAAGTGTCCAAATGTCCAAATGTCCAAATTTTCCAAACGGACTTCTAGAGATCATCGGGGTAAAATTTTAGATAATTTAACCCATGTATATAATTAACTACATTAAACAATGAAGTCTAGAGATTAGGGTTCAACCCTACTTTTGTGTATACTTCTCAAGAACAATTTTATTAACTACCCAAATAAGCTCCAAGCATGCTCCAATTTGGTAGGTTGCACATAGACAATTATTAAAATTTCTTAATGTTTCCACTATTTTAGCAAGTTCCTTAGTGGTTTGTTTTATTAAGCCAAGGTCGATCATTGCCACTGCTTTCAGGAAAAACATAGAGCATAGTCCTTGATTATCAATATTGTTCATATCCTTAGTGGCGTACATTTAGCATGAAATTTTAGCAATGTTTATATATAACACTTAAATCTAAACATGAGTGAAAGCATTGCACAAAAGATCATCACCACAACAAGATAAAAATCTAAAATCAAGCATCACAGGCTTGCAACAGTTATAGGACAAATTTTATATACAATTTCTGACATGTTTTTAGAATGAATCAGTTGCCAAGCATACACACAATGCATATTGATGTGAAGCTACATGAATCAGAAGTCAAATGAAACAAAGATCATTTTTTGTGATGCAAGATGAGTGAGATATAACAATATCTAAGCTGGTATGATCATATATGGTGCAATACATGAACAAATGAACATCAATATGACATGGAGGCCAAAACATGCACATACACCATCACAAACCTAGCATGAATAGAGACTATACAACGTAATCTAACATGCAAAGCAACCTAAAATAGCCAACATCACTGAACAAAGCAACCAAACAACAAGAAAGCAAAAGAAAAGAAGGGTAAAGAGAGATACCGAGGAGAAGAAGAGGAAGATGAAAGTGAAGATGAGCTCCCAAGATTTGGAGGGGACAAAGAAGGTTTGGCAATAGTTGGAGGAGGCTTGGAGAAGGGGAAGAAAGCTCAGGTGGTGGAGGAGGATGAAGGAGAAGCGAAGGAAAGGGTGGAGAAGAGGAAGAGAATGGGTTTTTTAAAGAGACTACAAACAGTCCCAGCGCAATGGCCCTAGCACAGCGCAAAGGCAATGGAGGCAAGAGCCGCCACACAGGCCAATCAAGAGCTGCCACCCATCTGTCACGAAATGATGGGTGATAGCGCGAAGGCACTAACTTAGCACTAGGGTGCTGCGAGCCAGAGAGCAAGGGCTGCAGTGAGGACTCAAAGGCGCCGGAAGAGAAAAAGAAAAACTTGAAACGAGAAAGTTCAGGCTCAAGGGAGCTGGACCAGTGCATAGCTGCCCATAGTTTGAACCAAATATGAAATTTAAACCCTAACTAAACACAAGGGCACTGGCTTGGTGCCTTGGCACTCAGCCCATTTTGCTTATTTTACCACTAAAATGGGACACGATCACACCACACAAATATGAGATGCCACTTAACATGCAGGGACATATTCCTAAGGTCTATCTATAACACACAATACTCGAAAGGAAAGAAAAATCCAAGACAACCAAATACTTGACCTATTAAGTATCAGAATTTGGCATTTCCATGTTTGATAATGAAATATTATTCATATGGATTACATGATAAATTACTCTATAATACGATTCGGTTGAACTAGAGTAAGTTGATTGATTGTATACAACTTTTATATACAATTTCTAACATGTTTTAAGAATAAATCAATTGCCTAGCGTACAAAAAATACATATTGATGTGAAGCTACATGAATAAGCAGTCAAATGCAACAAAATCATTTTTGTGATGCAAGATGAGTGAGACATAACATATCTAAGCAGGTATGATCATAGATGGTGCAATACATGATCAAATGAACATCAATATGAAATGGAGGCAAAAACATGCACATACACCCCCACAAACCCAGCATGAACAAAAACTATACAACCTAATCTAACATCTAAAGCAACCTAAAATAGCCAGCATCACCCACCAAAGCAACCAAACACCAAGAAAGCAAAAGAAAAAGAAGGGGAAAGAGACATATGAAGGAGAAGAAGAGGAAGATGGAAATGAAGAGGAGCTCCCAAGATTTGAAGGGGACGAGGAAGGTTTGGCAAGAGCTGGAGGAGCCCTGGAGAAGGGGAAGAAGGCTCATGTAGTGGAGGAGGATGAAGGAGAAGCGAAGGAAAGTGTGGAGAGGAGAGAGAGAATAGATTTTTAAAGAGACTAAAAACATTCCTAGTGCAACGGCCTTGGCATGGCACTGAAGGCAATGGAGGCAAGAGCTGCCACGCTGGCCAATCGAGAGCTGCCACCCACCTATCATGAAGTGATGGGTGACAAGTGCAAAGGTACCAACTTAGCACATGGACATTAGCGAGCCAGAGCACAAGGGTGCAAGGACGACTCAAAGGTGCCCAAAGAGAAAAAGTAAAACTTGAAACAGAAAGTACGAGCACAAGGGTGCTGACATAGGTGCCCGTGGTTTGAACCAAATGGGAAAGTCAAACCCTAACTGAACGCAAGGGCACTGGCTTGGTGCCTTGGCACTCAACCCGTTTCACTCATTTTAGGGCTTTTCCACCAAAACACAACATTAACACACCACATATATATGAGATGCAACTAGGCATGCGAGGACAAATTCCTAAGGTAAGTCTATAACACCCAATGCCCGAAAGGAAAGGAAAAGCCAAGAAAACCAAATACTCAACTTGTTAAGTATCGAACTTTGGCTATTTCAATTTTTTATAATGAAACATTATTCATATGAATTACATGATAAATTACTCTATGATAAGGTTCGGTTGAACTAGAGTAAGTTGATTGATTGTATACAACTTTTATATACAATGTCTAACATGTTTCAGAATGAATCAGCTGCCTAGCATACACAAAATGCATATTGACGTGAAGCTACATGAATAAGAAGTAAAATGCAATAAAGATCACTTTTGGTGATGCAAGATGAGTGAGATATAACATTTTGATCATAGATGGTGCAATACATGAACAAATGAACGTCAATATAACATGGAGGCCAAAACATGCACATACACCATCACAAACCTAGCATGAACAGAGACTATACAACATAATCTAATATGTAAAGCAACCTAAAATAGCTTGCATCACCCAACAAAGCAACGAAACAACAAGAAAGCAAAAGAAAAGAAGGGTAAAGAGAGATACCAAGGAGAAGAAGAGGAAGATGAAAGTGAAGATGAGCTCCCAAGATTTGGAGGGGACAAAGAAGGTTTGGAAATAGTTGGAGGAGGCTTTGAGAAGGGAAAGAAAGGCTCAGGTGGTGGAGGAGGATGAAGGAGAAGTGAAGGAAAGGGTGGAGAGGAGGGAGAGAATGAGGTTTTCAAAGAGACTAAAAACAGTCCCAAAGCAATGAGTATGGCACTAGCACAAAGGTAACGGAGGCAGAAGCCACCATGTTGGCCAATCAAGAGCTGCCACCCACCTATCATGAAGTGATGGGTGATAGCACAAAGGTACTGACTCGGCACAAGGGGCACTGTGAGCCAGAGCGCAAGGGCGCAAGGAGGACTCAAAGGTGCCAGAAGAGAAAAAGAAAAACTCGAAACGAGAAAGTACGGATGCAAGGGTGCTGGACCAGTGCATAGGTGCCCATGGTTTGAACCGAATGGGAAATTCAAACCCTAATTGAACACAAGGGCATTGGTTTGCTGCCTTGACACTTAGCCCACTTTGCTCATTTTAGGGTTTCAACTGAAAAGCAACACGAACACACAATACACATGAGATGCAACTAGACATGCAGGGACACATTCCTAAGGCCTATCTTCAACACCCAACACCCAAAAGGAAAGGAAAAAGCCAAGACAACCAAATACTCAACCGGTTAAGTCTTAGACTTTGGCATTTCAATTTTTGATGATGAAATATTATTTATATGGATTACATGATAAATTACTTTATGATAAGGTTTGGTTGAACTAGAGTAAGTTGATTAATTGTTCAATTGTGATTTGAATAATTTGGAAAATTGTGACATTTTAGACATGTTATGGTGAACATTTTGCGGACTTGAAGTCATTGGACAACGATGTTGGTCTCAGACTTAAAGTTTTGCACTTGGAAAATTGCTAATGCTTTGAAGACTTCTTGAAAATCAGAATGCCTATGTGGAGTCTAACGCTTTGAATGTGTTGAACATATTTGAATTTGGAATTCAAACTTGAGTGGAAAACTTGTGTTGGAGTTTGGAGGAACCTTTACCACATTAATGCTCAAGTATCTTGAGGCTATGGATAAGCTTGACCTATTTGGCTATAAATAGGAGGCTTGGTCTATGGAGAATGTTTAAAGCTTCAATGGTACATTTATAAGAAGAAAATGAAGAAAGATTGAGAATTCGAATTCCAGATTGCGTATGCTTTGCTAAAGCTACATTTGTCAAGTTCTCAACTTTTAGATTTAAGAGAGTGTATTACATATTAGTTATTGTATTTAGATCTCTTGAGTGATTCTATTGTAAAAGATATTGTTGATTTGGTGAGGAGTTATAAATAGGATCGGGTGTGATCTTATGGTGTATGCTTGCACTATCGGTTATTGTACACTTCGGGTGTGAAGTGTTGTTGAGTGGTGTTGTAATTGTAATTGTCAAGTTCGGCTTGTAAAGTTGAGTGAGAGGTCAAGGAGTGAAGGACGAGCATGCCTTGTGAAGCCGGCTTGGAGTTAAGTGCATTGAATTATAAGTGGCTTGTGAAGCATTTGAGACTTCAGTTTTGTTTGGTGAAAGACAAGTGGTTGTACACTTAGGTTGTAAACACTTCCGATTTAATTATAGTGAAGCATAGAAGCTCTACTTAACCGTTGAATATGGTGGTGTAAAGGAGAAGACATACCAATTGATAACCTCTTAAAAATCCTTCTATGCACTATTTGTATTTTTTACCTTACTCTCAGTTGATCTAATTCAACTAACTTATTTATTTAACATCTTATGGATGATTTGTCCAATACATAAAATTGGTTACTAGTTTGTTAATAAATCACTTGTAGTTTTGCTAGAATTATACTTATCATAATTAGTTATCACTCAAAGTATAATTCATTTCATATTTCACGATCGGTTTGAACTATTTTAATCACTTTGTGCTTCTGTGTTAGAATTTGAACCTTCATATGGATCTTTTACAACCAAGAGTATATAACACTAGGGTAACTAGTGCTTGGGTGAACAAATAATAAGCATATCCACGTAACATATCAATGGTTAACAAATATCATTCACATGTTATTCAGCTTGGTTTACATCGCAGACTCATCACAAAACCATTGGACAAATGACCCAGGTCTATACTTATTCTTTCGAAATGGAGTTAAATTTTCTACTTTTTGAAATGATCATTGAAAATCAGGTAGACTCTATGTGGCATAATCAAAACTTGGGCGTAAATGGGGAACAATAAAATGGGGCGCAACTAAAATTTTTCCATTGCATATAAGGTCATAATAGGGCTAGAATTACAGTCAAACATCTAATATATAGATGGTCCTTTATATAATTGATATGAGCACTTCAATTAGTGAATCAATTTATATGTACAATAAACACATCGATAAAGTCTAATTTGATAAGGAAATTGCATTGAAAAACAGATAGAAATATAGTTCACAACTGAGACATGAATTTAAGTGTAGGTAAATTAGAATTTAGAAAAAATATTTTACATAAAAATTGTTGCCCTTGAAATAAGCTTTCTAATGCAACAAAATTATCTAATCTAAAATTACATTGAGAGAATTATGGCATAGATAAATCAGTTTTATTTTTGAATAAAGTGATAATGTAGTTAGTTTGTAATTAAAGTTATGATTTTTTAATCAATGAAGACATTATTCAACTAAGCAAACAAATAATTTAATAGATCTTATAAAAAATCAATGGTGGTTAAGTAAATAGAGCTTAAAAACTCTTCAATGAGATTTATAAAATCAACATAATTTTATATAAGGAGTTGCTATCGTGTCCCCAAGTGCTCCGCAGTGTGCGACGCAATACCAACTCTTATATAAGATGTAACGTTTGTGTGTTATTTCATTTTCATTTAAGAAGAGACAAATAAACACACAGAATACATAAATATCATTTCCATCAATGGAGTTAGTAATGTCTTTGCTTGGTTGCATGAAAACTTGCCCTTCTATAAAATAATTCAACATTAAAAAAATACAAAATAGTAATTTTGGCCTACATTAAATTTAAATATGTGTTTGTTGTTTATTACAATATGGACCTCAATGAATAATCGAGTGTCCAAAATGTGGCTACCAACCAGTCAATTTGGACAAGTGTTGTTACCACTCCATGCAATATTGTTAAATAAATCTATGCTAGACAAATATTATTATTATTATTATTATTATGAAGATAGACATTGTTTTAGAGCCAACTCACCCAAAGATTTAGATTAAAGCCAAATTGAATCAACAGCCAGATAAATTTAATACCAAATTAAATTAAATTTCCTGGTTAAAAAAACCAATTAAATTTGGGATATTAAGTGCAAATTTATTTATTTTTCCCCTTTCTTGACAGCCAAACAAACCAAATCTTTAAATTAATATATCAAATATATGTGGTTATGTGAGTAATCATCATAAACCTATTAATACAATAAAATCATCGTACACAAACCTTTTAACCTATTTGTTTGGTGCAAATGCTTATAAGATATAATTCTTTCGATAACCACAAGATAAAAAAGGCTTATACATGTTTTTGTTTTGATTAGAAAATATCAACTGGGTTAAGTAAAATATTCGTTAAAAAAATGGGTCGTAAATTATTTAGGTGATTGCAAAAATAATAAAAATAAAAATCGATCTAGAATGATTTTGAGACAATTTCAAGTTCAAGTGAAAAATATCAACCTTCACACATATATAAAAACAATATTTTAATTAAAAGGTTTGGATCATTGGATTAACAAAGTCCTTTTAAATATAATTGATAAAGTGATCAATGGAAATGAGAAAAACTTGGAAACGTAATCACAATTAGCAATAAAGCCTTAAGTCTTTGATAATAAAAGCTAAAATGATCACTGAGAATTTAGTGATACATAGAGAAAAATAAAAACTCTAGTAATTCATTGTATCAACTCATCTATTAGTTCTTCTAAAATGGCATCTCCTATTTCTCTGGTGATCTCTTCCACAAAAATTCGAAGATCCATCCATGTTCTATTGTTGGCCATATCTTTAGAGCAAATATCCTCTAGTGTCCATGGATCAGGAGGGTGTAAATACCAATAAATAGTGTCTGCTATCTCCAGAACAATATATATATCTGGTTGGTTTTCTAGCATGGTGGTTTTGATGGATGAACAAGATGGCAAGTGAGTTAATAGTTCCTTGTGTATGTCTTCCAGGCTTTTGTGAGTATAATTGATAAGCTTGCAGAGGAATGATTTCACATGAATTGGAAATGGAGAGAAATGGTTTCTCCTTTCTAGTTCTTCATGGATTAAGCACACAATTTCTGGGATTCCTGTGAGGTTTTGAAACGGAAAAAACGATTCACTGAGGATTTGATGGGAAGCAATTTCAATGGAAACATAGAAATTTGAAATACTTGTCTTGAACGAAAATAAATTTCAAACAGTACCACTGACCAACAAATGGATCATAAGATTATGTTTACAGTGTTAGATTTTCTTACTTAAGGAGATGTATCATATTTTTCAAGGATGTACTCACTTGGCCATTCTAGGGGCAGCTTGTCATGGTAGTCATCTGCCACTGGCTCATCTGATAAAGATGTTGCTGCTTTGTTCACACACTGAGGAAAAGAACAATCAGAGATGCATTATACTTCTTTTAATCTGCTACCATTCAATACAATTAGTCAATTATGTCTGTTAGTTTTTTGGGAAAACTTCCTCTGAAGCACCAAAGTGACCTGACTCCTCCAGTGCTTTTCCATCGTTGGTCCCAAGCCCAAATAGAGGAGGAGGATTGTTTCCCGTTGTAATTACATGAATCCTAGACTATGATCCATGTTCCTAACTGCTGTTTGGAATGAGGAGAAAGAAGAAGAAGAAGAAGAAGAAGACGATCAACTTTACCTGAAATAAGCACGAGTTTTTGTTTTCTTCATCTTGGAGAATATTTGTATTCTTTCTGTTTTTCTCTTCATCTGTAGTTATATTTTTTTTTCCAAGTATTAGTTTCCATCTGGGAATAGAAATAATTTGTGTACTCTGAAAGAAACTAAAAAATCAATTGCCTCCTATTAGTAGAAAGAAGTGTTACCTCGTATGTTAGCTAAAACATAGTTGCTAGCTTCTCCTTCAGCACTTCCAGCAATACATTCGACTTCAAAGTCATTCATATTCTTTCTGGAATTGCAATTTTTTTTAGGTTCATTCATTTCACACAGCAAATTGAGATTGTTAGCATAGAATTCAGTGTATAGGTATGGTGAATCATATACAGAGGCTGTCTTCTTATTGTCTTCTTGATCTTGTATTGGAAAAACTATGTAACTTCCTTTAGAATGTGCAGTCCTGGTGGAATTCTTGCTTTCTTGATCGATTTTCAGTTCTTCTTTAATGTCCCCCCTGTAAAGCAGAATGTTGGGAAGATTTCTTGCTTCTTTGAATGTAGGGATCTCTCTTTGTCTAGATTTGTGGCCTTTCAATAGCATATCTTTCTGTTCCATTGTTTGTAGCATGGAAACTCCTCTAGATTGCTGAGAATCATGGGCATTAATGTCTAAACTGCTGCTGCTATCTGAAATATCTGGCCAAATATTCTTCCATCTGCTTATCATTCTTCTGAGTTTCATCTTGAAATCCATGAAAGAAATTTGGGCTTCTTGATTTTTTGCTTCCTGCTTCAAAATAGATGTATTGTGTGGAAACCAATATGGTATGCCACCTCCCTTAGATAAATTCACTGTTTCCTTCCTATACCTCTCTCTAAAATACCTGTTGTTCTTGTATGCAACCCTATTATTCTTAATTGACTCTTCATATTTTCTGATCAAGTGGCCATGAGTTTGGCATGTTTTTGCCTTCTGAGCTTTGCGTAAGTCATCGATGTGCCGAGCAAGGTATGAATTAGGATCCTCCAACATCTTCATAAATAGCTTTTTATTCAGATTCAATATTTGTAGAACATGTTTAATTGCCTTGCTATATTGAGTGGCTTCACCTTTGCTTATTTGCTTTGCTTCAACAAACTTCTGGTTTAGGAAAACTTCCATTGCATCAGTTAATCTCTCATCAAGAATAACCTGCTTTTGAAGTAGTTTTGCTTTAAGGCCCTTTTGTTCTAACTGTAACTCTTGATATCTTTGGATTCTGCTGGCATTCTCCACATCTAAATGCATGTTTGTTGATTTTGATTGCAGTGATTGGTTTATATTCTTCTTTGCCCTCTTGCAGTCACTGTTTGCCTTCTTATTAAGGTTCTGTATTTCTTCTTTCCCTTCACACTGGAAATTCTTATAACTAATCTTTTGATCTTCCATGAGTACAGCCATTTTTCTGTCTCCCTAGGACACATAATTCACAAGGTTTTAGGTTAGATCATAACATGCTGGTGGCTTGTAGAAAAATACTTCTTGGGGCTTGGAAAAAAGAAAATTCATGGGAGGGAGCATACATTTGACATCTAATTTAAGAACATAAATCTCACGAGAATGTGCGCTTAGGATAATGGCGTTTATTATGCTAACATAGTATTTTTCTAACTTACCAGACTCTGGTTTTGCGTTAAATTACAATTTTGCTTCCGTGCATCGTGGCTTTTAACGAAGTTAAAGCCAGGTCCTTGACAAATCTCATCTGCGAAACCCAGAGAAAACCAAAAGAATGTATTTAATAAATCTACTTCTCTGCATCAGAACTTCTATATATGTATGCAAAATCTTGTCATATCAGGCACTTTCTCTGGTGAATAAAGACACTTCTTTCTATTCTGTCTACCTAACCTCTTGTTTTCTTGTTCTTCTTAAGATTTATGAACTATAACAGAATTAAGTGTGCTTACCAATTTGTTGTTTGTTTTGCCAATGATGAGAGATTAATCTCTGACTTTTATAACCATGGCGTAGTTCAAGCATACCAAGCAAGCCTGAGATGCACCCTATTTGTCTTTTTTCCTGGGTTTTTGCTTTCTCTTTGCCATGATTGTTGGTGCAAACCTACAGATCATTTGCAGCATCATTCTGGTTCACCATCACTCAACCAATAAGTTTGGCAAAAAATTCCCATGACTGCAGAGCCAAGAAACAAGAATCATACCTGACAAAAACCTGTATAGATGATCACTGACAGCATCCATCTGTATTTAAAATTCAAGTGTTGAATATTACTTCATAAAATGAGAAAGAAGGATTATTTCTGATTGACATATACATTGAAAAGAAGCTTTTTCTTGATGAAGAACTTGAAGATCTTACCATTGAGCATTGCAAGAACGCTACAAGCATATGCTCCAAACAATTCTCTCTACAAGTTGTGTTGTCCCAATATATGCAGATATTTTGTATGCTGTTTTATTGCATTGTCAAGAGTTGAATCCTTGGAAGTGAGGATTGGTGTATTTATAATAATACTGATCAGAGCTATCCTTGGTGCATGAGTAGGCCAACACCTGGTTTACTTCTATTAAAAAAATTGTAAGTGGCTTTGGAAAAATAAAATTATAAGTTGAATGAAGTTCTTATTTGATTGTAAGTTGATGGGTCATCAAATCAATCAACTAATTATTCTGTTATAGATTGAAATTGAATATTTCAATTGCTTATTTGATTGAAGTGGTTCATCCACTGTGACTTCTCACAACTATTGGCCTATACAAAATTGTGATTGAGTAAGGGAAGATCATGAGAAGTAGAAGCTGTTTGACTTGAGAGGTAATTTTCAATTACCATGTACGATAATAATAATTTTTTTAGCAACCCAGGTCCATATTTAATTCATTTTTTAAATATAAGTATGCAATCTATATAGTTTTATATAAATATATACAATCTATATGTTGAAAAGAAGCAACCCAATAAGAGTTGTTACTGTGTGATGAAGCAACCCAATAAGAGTTGTTACTGTGTGACGTAGTGGTCGGTTCAAGTCATAATGTCTGCCTCTTACTAAATGCAGGATAAGGTAGGATCTCGGTATATTTAATGGCTCTTTCGTGTTCAATTTTTAAAATGTTTTTTTTAAAAAAAATAACATCCTTTGATGGTAATGGCTTGACCTATATGAACCATGTTTAAAGAATATATGTAACAAATAATAAATAATTCAGTTGAATAAAACAAAATTTTCAATAATATGATCATTTTTTTTTCTTTGGATTCATGTTGAAGAATTGGGATGAGTTTGGTTTTGCATGTCAAAATTAGAAAAAAAATTCAGATGGTTAAAATTGATTTGAAAGCGAGGAATTATGTATATATATATCGATAATAATTTGTAAGTTTACAATCACCAAATCAGAAACATAACTTTTAATGTATGTGACATTTTGATAAATATAAATTCGTATGGACACACTCAAAGCCTAGAAGTTTAAAATACCCTCGATCACCTTGATCGAAAAATGCCCCATTTTTACGGTAAAAACTTTTGGCCGAGTATTATTTTTTTTAAAGAGCGGGTTTTGGCGACACAAGGGAGCAATACCATGATGTCTTAGGTAGAGTCGAGTTCTTGTTGGATATCATGTCCCACAATCATTCCCTTTTATGTCCCACTATAGATGACCTATCCATCGCGAACGGAGGAGCAAAAAAATTTTCTTTTTAAAGATTGCCCCCTCTATAAATGGTGATGAATAGCAATAAAGCTAAATCATGCTGAACTTAAGTTGTGTATAATGGCCCAAAAGCCTTTGTGTAAAACATGTCTATTTATATATTAGCATTTGTCTGTCATATAATCCAATGATGAATAAATGAAGTTTCACAAACTCTTGAATGAATGTTAAAAGGATTGTGGCTTATTTCAGTACAACAACATGATATATAGATAAAAAATTCTTTTTCTTCTACCAAACTAAATTCATATAATTATGAGTCTATTGATAGCCGGATGTCCTTCGTGAAGCTCACCCTCCTTTTATTAAAAAAGAAGGTTTCTTTTTTGGGGTCTTGGCATATTTAAAATCTTAATTTCATTCAAATTATTGATATTCAACAGATTCAAAAGAGACCCAACTCCATGTCCAAGAGACATATCTTTCAATCTCAACATTCCATGGTGGAACATTGGAGTTCAATACTTTCCATCATAAATCATTAAAATTTTTTAAATACATAAAACTGGAATTGTAATGTGCTTGAACGTCTGATACCTAATAACCGTTTAGGGCCAATCAGGTGAAAATGTCTCAATTGCCATAAAACTTTGAAGTTTTAGTTATAACGGCCAACCACCACTCTAAGCTTGATTGTTGCTAATTAAACCTGTCCTAATCATAAAGAATTAGTAGACAACATAATTTGAAAAAAAGTACTTAAAGGTATGTTAGATTAATGAACATAGTTGATGGGTAATTAAGGATAATAACTACTGCTTATTATTAATTAAAAAGGAACTAAATACCAACCTTTGATTAAAAATAGAGTTGACCAATCAAAATACATCAAAAATGAAAGAAACAACAAATTAAATTATTATAATCTATCTCTATCATATATTTTTAAATTTAGAGTTAATCAAAATCTATCTCTAAAATATTAAATTATTATAATTATCTTGACATCTTGTCTAGTAAATCACAAAAACCCTTATCCAAAACCCCACACCGGTAGCAAAATTAATACTTAGAGTGCTCATCTTTGGTGACTTTGCCAACTTGGCCAAACTTGGGAGTGGACAAGAAATTCTAGCCTGAATTAGCAACTTTTTTTAAGGAAGAAAAAATTGCAACCTAATTCATGTGCATTTCAATAAACCTTAATTCAAATACTTGATCTATCAACGGGTCAAGTGTTAAAGAATATATTTTTTCAATTAGCAATCATTTCATTTTTAAAACAATATATGTTAAATTCATAAAATGGATATTCATTACATACATAATCATTATAAAAAAAGAAATTCAAATGGAGCAAAACTCTTCATGTATTTACTTGAAACACATGCACAGATTAACTATGAAGATCACAAAGCTAACAAATACTGAAAGTTGAAGTCATACTGCATAACTTCCATGTTGATTTCCTTCATCTTCTCTCTATCTTGTCCTCTAAGGCTTTCCATGATGCATTTCCTCAATGAACCTGAGGTTGGCAATTGATCACAAACCCATTCCACCAAGGACTCCATGTCCCTAGCTACTTCATTTGCGATGGAGACTAATAGCCTGGGAAGCATGATCTTCTTTGACGTTGTCACTATCATTGATGCCTGTAGATACTCCAATTTGGCTCTCTCAAGCTCACTTGTGATGCCCTCACCTGTGTATATTCTCACCTGCAGATCATTGAAATACAATTGGATTAAATGAAATGCAAACTCGAATTCTTGTGTGCCTATATGAAACGTCCTATACTGATTTCGCTGGATTTTTTTCAAAATATTCTGAACTTGATATAACTTGATTGCTCAAACATCATCATGTAAAAGGTAATCAATTTTAACTTGCCATTAAAGATTACCGGCTTTACAGAAATATCTAAGTGATGACTATCTAAATAATATGGTATAGTTAATACATAAATTATAGTTTGACCCCAACAACTTGTCGGGTCCACGCCACTTCATAACTTTCCTACTCAAACTCTATGAATGACTTCATTTAATAAGACTTCATGATCAAACCCATTCAACTTCCAGCGTCTACATAACATAAGAAAATAAAAAAACATTTAACATCTTTGTACTTTAATAAAACCTTGTTTCAAAGCATTATGAGTTGCATTTTATATAGTTTCATGTTTTGTGTTCTTAATCAATATTAGTCGTTAATACAGTACCCCGAAAGAGTGAGTTGACTCTAGGTCAATTCCACACCATGATCGATAGACTCAAGTCTAAGTCATGAGTTTTCAAATCAAGTGTTGAATACCACCAGAAATCATTGTGCTATATTATAAGTTCAATACATAAGTTAAAAGTCAAGAACTTAATGTCAATTCAATAATAATTTCCACTACTAAATGAATAAATATTAATCTCTTGAGTACTGGGAAGAATTATGATCCTATTTACTCACAGCAGGTGAAGACCGAGCTCCTTGTGAAAGTGCAAAGATAATATTGGGTTCTGGGCAATCAAGGTCATACATACTCTTGATCATGTCTTCATTTTTGTCCCTCTCACTTTGCGGGCCAATCTGCAAACAAGACTAACATTCATTAGTTTGTTCACATCAAAATTGAAGAAAAACTATTCAATGACCTATCAAGGGTACATAAATTTGGTAGAAACTAGAGTTAATTTGATTTTTAGAAGATTATGAAACTTGTTTTATGATGGTTGTGTTGTCATTTTCTATGTATTATTGATATTATGTTCAAGTAAGTAGATATGGGCGTTTTGATTACACTCACCTCAATTACGTTGGAAGGTGGTTGCCTCAGAATAAACTGTTCAATGGCCTTAGCATTTAGTTTCTTCCCTCCAATGTTGAGCATTGCCTTTTTTGATAAAAAATGCCACATTTAGTACTAAATAAACTATGATGAATGCCGTGACCATCGAATCACAGGTGATTGGTGAATGAATGACATACTAATGACGTATTGTAGCTTATTGCAGATCATGGATGATTGGTGGATGATGTTTAGCTTATTCCACACAACAAAAAACAGTTTATAGTGATCCAAGAAATTCTCTGAGTCAAATTGGTGTTAGATATCAGTTTTCATGAAAATGATAGGAAAAAAATGTCATTTAGCTGCCTCCTTTACATGTTGGGCATTGGTATTTGCTCAAAGAAATAAAGATTACGGCATATCAATATTTAATTAAACTATTAAAACACAGATCATGCATGGTTAAAGTGGTTAATATCACCTTCTTCATGACTGACTGCATCTTCTCTGGTGTTGTTGGATGTCCATGGTGCAAGTAACCCTGTTATTCCAAACAGCAAAACGTTCATCAGGAAAAAGATTGCAACTAAATTGTATATCATATACATTGCAAGAAACTTGTCAACAGGTTGGAGCTGATTATCAATGTAAACATACCTGCATCAAACAAGCATTATATATATTAATCCAAAAAGCCACTTTTTGTTGATGAGTGAGTAACTTCAAGTCAACTGAACTGAGATGGTTTATCATGGACCTGCACAAATCCAAATGATCCCATGCAGTCCATCAACATATGAAAAACTGCATGCTGGCAAAAAAATTAAAAATTTACTTGTGATGTAGAATATTTTACTAACAAAATTTGCTCACTAGGTTTTAATATTCAAAATGGAATTTAAAAAATATTGTCAAATTGAAACTGCCATGAAATGATATGTGTACCTCAACTTTTTGAACAATGGAAAGCAACTAGAAATGCTTTTGGCATCCCAAGAGTTGGATGTGAATATCACATAATTCTTGTAAGGTCCAATGTCTCTCATAATGGAGTCCTCAATATCAAAAATACCATATGGGTCTTGTGTCTGAGAATCTTTTCTAGGATTAGGACCAGCCTTCTGGTTGAATACTCCCTCAGTTCTGAAACTCCTTGAGCTCAAAGAATTTGATTGGTTGGACCTTGAAACAATTCCTGGCTTCTCCATCTCTGATGCTCTTGTTGTTCTTATCAATCTCATGAAAATGCAGGTTAAACACTTCATTATACTCTCTGATAGTTTGTTCGGTTGCCATTTCTGGTTTGAACTATCTTCTGAAATAATTGAATTATCGGAAAAACTTAAGCTAGATAAAGCACTGCTGTGAGAAATTATCTCCTGATCGTCTCTGGATTTTGATGGTCTTGATTTATAAGGAGATATTGGAAGAAGATTGCCAACTTGAGAGGTTCTTGAAATATTCTTCTTCCTGTGTTGTAGTTCATTAGAAGCCTCCAGTTGTCGACTTTTTTCGATGCCACTGCTGAATTTCTGGATCTGAAAGTCACCCTTGATAGCTCTGTTGATGAAGAACAAACTCCTTGATTGATCAGATGGCCTCCCTATCTGCCCACTTGTGAATTGTGTCCTCATGGGTAGTGCTGATGCACTTCTTGGTAAGAGACTTGCCTCTTCATTTGTTGTTAAGTTCCATCTTCCAATGTTAGCATTGCTAGCCTTCGTCTCTGATATTTCATGACTTATAAGGCTCATCTCATGCTCCAAACGAGTAATCTCTTTATTTACCATTGCTAATTCTGCAAGAAGCTCCTTTGCCTGTGTGCATAAATACATTGTGCAATCACAAAATCTTAAAACCATATGTATAGATTCTTATATAAATTATGCATGTGCATATCTCTTTATTATCCTTGATAGAAGCAGGGGCATGTGATTGGGGCGTCTATAGGCGTAAGACAATTCAATGGAATGTACTTATCACTTGCAACGCCATATTGCTCAACATACATTGCCTTACTACGCTCAATGCCAATATGGTACAATGAAATTATTAGTCCATGCGGTAATCTTGAATTAGTTACATGGTGTCACTGTTTATGTTCTAAGATTACGCTATTATGAATTAAGGAAGTTAGAAAGTTTGTTTGTATCATAATACACTTGATGTTAATTAATATCAATGTACATACTATGATCAAAGACAAAGAAATTTACCTTAGGAGGGAGGAAGCTTGGGATAGGAAGAGGAGATCCACCAAAGCTCTGTTCCATGGCTTGTTGCAAAACATGCTTCATCCTCTCCTCATGGAAGAGTATTTCTTTCAATTTGTTAACCTGAATACCCAGCCAAATGCATTGAATCATTCTATGTTGTAGAATGCATCCCATCCATGTAATGAGCGCAGGAAATACTAAAATATTACATACTATAAAATAAATGTACATGCAGCCAAAAAGGCATAGCCTAATCACCTCTTGTTCTAGCTCCATTATTGCGTTTTGCCCATTACTAGCACTCTTCCTTCTCTGTAACGCCAATAAATAATCAAGCCAATAGCAATTAACTTGTGTTCTAATCATGGCAAAATTAAGGAGGATAATTTTAAGATGAATTTAAAGAACAGAGAAAGTTGATTAAAAGCTCAAGATGATATCATATCATTGAAGAAAAACACAAAATATACATGAAGTTGATTAATATCAATATTATTAGCAAAAACATGCATGCTTGCTTGCATGCATCAAAGAAACCATCCTAGACAATTGATAAATACACCTTCATAGCTAACATGCATCATTATATGATTAGAGTTTGGACAAAATCAAATAAACGACCCATAACAATCAAAAAAATAAATGCAGCTTACTATTAATCAGTAGTTACATGATGGTTCCACCAGCTCTAACTTAGTAACAAGCTCATGCATGCACGTATGTATTAATGGAAAGGCCAGCAAATGCATTACCAGAGGCGACGACGACGGCGGTGGCTTTGCCGGACGCTGGACCTGGGCGGCCATCTCTCGTGGGGAGGCGGTACGACAAGAAGCCGGTGAAGGCTGAAAGCATGACGATGAGGTAGAGGTGGGTGGTGGGTGTTATAAGTGGGGAATTTGGTGTCGCGTCGTTAAGAGAGGAGAGGGAGCGTAGAGTGGAAGTGATGGTGGGAGGTGTTGGTAATGGGGACGTTTGAACGAGAGGGTTTCGCCGTCTGCTGGCACCAACCGTGGGCTGCATTTGCCCACACCTGGAGGTGTACATCCCTCCTCTTCGACCCGCCGTCTTCATCGCCGATCGCCGCCGCCGTCAAAGTTCTACGCAAAGGGACTGGCGGCGGCCAGAGGCGGCGGCCAAGAGGCGGTGGCGATGGCGATGGTGGCGGGGCACCGCGATTGATTCGGACCAAAGCAAAGGGGGCTTTTTTTTAACTTTTTTTAAAAATTTATTATTATTATTATTATTATTAAATTAAATTTTATCACTTAACAATATATATTTAATTTAGAATATTACCATTTTTATATATTTATTTACATATTTTTATTTACCATTAAAAAACTACGAGTATAATTTTAATCGATTTCACAATCTTTAAAATTAAATTCTAATTATTTATTAAAAAAATTTAACGTATTTTTTGGCAAATATAAATAATATTTATTTTAAAAAATAGTATCATAATAATTCTTAAATTAACTTTTTATATTCGTAATATATATTATTAAGAAATATTAAATATACCCGGTACATCACATCGGTCTTTGTCTAATTTTATATTAAAATATATATTATTTATAATTGTTATCTATTCGAGTCGAATACGAATTGAATATAAGTTTCTTGAATTTGAATCAAATACATATATTATGGCAAATAAAATCGATGTAACATTTAGATTTGATCCGTATATAGATCAAATATGTCTGATGTGAACTCATCCCTATCCACAATAGTGATAAATTTAATAATGTAGTTCCCTGCAGAGAAATTTAAGAACATGTAATTAAATGGCATAAATCTCATGAAATAGCAATTTAGAGGGGCAAGTGTTGTAACATCCTATTTTTCAGTCCAAAGGCAAATCAAAGTATAATGTTATAATTCGAAAATTATTTGTTGGACTACTATCATACAAATCTTATAGAAACAGATTTCAACTTTCAAAGAGGCTTAAAACAAATAACCTTTATTGGATTTTATACTATGCATACTGATCATACTACCATAAGAAGGGTTTTACACTTAAAATTCCTAACATGAACACTCTAAGTTACAGGAGAGACAACACCTTCTTAGTATAAGAGGGTGACTTTAGAGATGCATATGATCACTACAAACTATAGAAAAGGCACACTCATACTGTAGTTAAGAGTTTGAACTTGAAAGGATGCGAATCCATGATCTAATTTTTATACTTAGTTACAGCCTTAAAGTTAGGTATACTTATTTTTATTATAATATTAAACTTAGCCCACATACATAGTGGTCGTGATTACCTATTCCACATACTCATGAAGGGAAAAATTAAACTCGCAATCATGGAAGCATCATTGAGTATCATGTCATCATACCTTAACACCTGGTCTTTACGTAGGCTATTCACACGGTATGAACCGTAAGCCCACTCCTACACACATTCCTTTGCACATACACAATTGTAGCCAAATAAGTTTAGCATACCTACTATGATCATCGTCATGTTCTGGTGTAACACCCGTTTCGGCTCACCCGTGAACCGACCCGGAAATGTCACCGGCGACCGAACCATTCGCTAATCTACTGGGTTCGGTTAAGCCGACCCGAATCTGCCCTCGGCGTCTCAAGATGGAGATGCAAACATGAAATGCATGAATGGGAACGATTGGTTTCTAACGCGGTCCTACATGCATGCTATGATGTACAAGCAAAAACAAGACAAAACAATAAATGAGAAACCAAAGAAAATATATACTACGTAAAACGGACAGAGTTTCCCCTAAAAGTGCAATAAGGGCCAACCTGTCCACAACAAAGGTATATAAATATTTTATGAAAATACGATAACACATAGCAATCTACCATGACATTCAATCATTATCTCATTTGTTTTCATCTAAGCCGAGGTTGAACTCAAGGCTCCCTGCTCATTCACATCTATCCGTTCATTTCATAACAAGCAATTCATCAAGACAAAACATTCTAATAATCATTCACACAACATTAAACAACCATCATTATACATTACACGCGGCAGGTACATGTGTGCGCGGTTCCGTGCTGCTCCTCCGCAGTCCCGACAGCTTTCATCACTCGCATTCCTCACCTACATATATATAGAAAAACCGTCAGTAACGAGTGTTACCGGCCCGGAAAATAACTAATATCAATCTGGCACAGGAGAGCAAACTCTCCTATTGAATGAAAACCATATACTTCCTCAAGAACTCTCATCAGGGCACATATGGGAGCCGTCGCCCTCGGGTCGACAACGTCCCCCTTTCTTTCTCATTCTCATACCTTGGCCATTTCTCTATCGCTTCTGGCATCAAATCTCATTCCTTTCTGCCTTCTGCACCTTCCATATTACTCCTGGCCTTGAGCACGAAGGCCGAGCACTCTCAGGCAGTCGCCTTTAGTACCCTTTGAAACCACAAGTCTAGACATGCGCTGCATTGCAGTACCCGTGAACCTCCACACTTCTCTGGGTTTGAGGAACTCAAAGGTGGAGTTGTCAGGATCCCTCGGGAATGAAACGGACCGCACACCATTCCAGAGCCCACTATCGACTCACACGTGCCCACTCGCGTAGCACGGTGGTCGGATTCCCTCATTCAATCTCTCACTGAAAACGCGAAAACTATACATATATATAGGTCTAGGTTGGGATTTATACAATAGGCCCGAAGGCATCGTGAGCTGGATCTGAAGTTCGAAAACAAACTCGAGGGATCTCATCCTCGAGGGTTATTAATCCGAAAAATCGTTGGCTAAATGGCCCGAGTTAAGTGGGATCCGATAAAACGCCACTTAACTCGTCCTGCACATGATAAATCAAATACATAATAGAATAGCGTAAAACAGAGAACGAGTCCTAAACGGACCTGGTAGAAGCTCCAAACGGGTCCACGCGCCTAGGCGGCGAGCTCCTACACCGTACCTACACAATCAAGCTAAAAACTAACGCCCACATGATGAATCACACATCCTATAGCATGCACACACAATCAACACAATCACGCATCAATCAACACACATCAACCTATATCAATTCTAGCAAGTCTACTTAGGCTAGTTTGCATTAGATCATGATCATTACCTAGTTACCCTAATTAGTTTCTTAGCGTCCATTTTTAACACCACTCAATCAAACAAATTTCACAATTTATCCTTAATCAAATCTACATTTATATATATTATTATAACACACAATTCACCAATCCTAGCATGCAATTCTAATAATCAATACTTTCAAATAATTAAGTTAAAATAAATTATACCTCGCGTCGTCGAAAATCGGCGACGGCTAGGGTTTCCGTTTCGTGGCTCGAAACTCGAATTCGGCACCTAGCGGCGTCCGAAGTCCGATCAGATTGGATCGGGTGCGTTCGGCGGATGATCCGGCAAATTTCCCACGAATCCAATTTTCTGGCGGTTCCGGCAGTTTTTCGGCGAGTGTCGGCGGTTTTCCGGCGGATTCCGGCGGTATTCCGGCGATGATTCGGGACGGGGCAATCAGGGGGTCTATCGGCACCAGCTCGACGAGCTTGGTCCGATGGTGGTGTCAAACAAAGCAGTCGGGGTGGCGATGGCCGTCGGCGGCGGCGTCAAAAATGGGTGGCGGCGGCGGCGTGCTCCGATCGGGGCTGCGGCCGGCCTCGACGGCGCTCGGGATGGTGGGGGAAACGTCGGCGACAGCGAGGGGGTGGTCGTCGGGGTCACAGCGGCGGCGGTGCGGCCCGGACGGCGGCGAATCGACGAGGGAGGGCGTCGCGGCTTGTGGGGCGATTCCGGCGTCGTGGCGGCGAGACGGTGGCCGGGGTGGGTCGTGGCGGCACGGCGACGGCACGGCGGGGCGGGGCGGCGTTGATCGGCGGCAGTGCGGCGTCGGCAGTGGCAGCAGTGGCGACGACACAATGGCGGCGGCAAGGGTTTGGGGTGAGGAAGGTGTCGAGGAAGATGAAGGGGCGTGCGATGGCATTTTTGTAAATTAAACTTGACTCGACTCCGACTCGAGTCAATAATAATAACTATCTTCTAATAAATCCTAAAAAATCCAAAAAATTTGGGAAAAATCCCGTAAAATCAAACGAACACAGCAACATCCAAATGATATGTTCTATAACTAATAACCCACCCGAATATAATCCAACGCGTCCTAATGCGTTATTCGGCCTAAAACTATTCTGCGATAAAATAAAAATAACAATCAATACTGTATACCTCCATATACTTGATAACCCATTTTTCATCATCTTTTAGACGTTATCATCGTACACTTGAACATACATGACCCTCATCGTTCATAACTCACAACTGGCCTCAACTCAGCTCGCGGTCCATGAAGCTGACTCGACTCGAACCAACGGTTGAACCGACTGGTTCACTCCCGTAAAACTCTGACTCGAGTCACGGGTTTTACATCTGGGACTTTGAGGCTCATACACCCTGTAGATGATTGTTAGAGTGCCCTAAAATTGATGCTACACACAAAAATAATATAATATAAAACTAAAAGAAACACCCGCCACAATACTCAAGTGGCTCGGAACCAAAGTGCCACAAATTTTAAAAATGTGTTATGTTATGATGTACCCTACATTCATTGCACTACTTAAGGGTGTAAAGGAGTACTAGTATAATCTATAGATCTCTATATCATTCACTCTTTTATTCGAAAAATCTGTAAAATTGCGTGTACTTATATCATAGGCTTAGGAATGTGTTTATATGATAAGCATTTAGGTCTTTATTTTGAAAACAAGCAATGAACCTCATCCTTATAGTTTTATTATACTACAGAAAAACTTGATTAAATAACTTTACATTTGAGGGATCTAATAAAACGTCATTGATGCTGTCCTACATTTAAAATTTGGCCAAAATCTCACACATAGTGTCATTCATAAGTGAAGCAAAAGAATCATGCAAAAACATGATGAGTCTAACTCCTCATCCTAACTCAATGACCTTTCTTCATATAACCTAGCACATGTTAAAACCCGAATCAACCTTAGGTCACATTGGCACACAAATCAAGGCAAAACTTCAACACATGCACATACACATAGGATACTCAATAAACTTCATTATTTACTTGAAGTATTAAACCTCATTAGGTACCCCATAATTAAGGTTTGGGGTTACATGTACCTTAAAACATGAACATGTTTGCCCGTGTTTGGATCTGATAACCCATATACACCTTCTTCTATCCTCATTGACTTGATCGTGACAACTCCACAAGACAAGGAGGAGATAAGAAGAGAAGAAGATAGGAGGTTGAGAAGGTTTGATTTGAGGCCTCGAATTTTGGAACTAAGAAGTTCCCCCAGACATCTATAAACACCCGGTGAAAGAGAAGGGGGACACATAAAAATCTTGGGTGTTATTCCTCGCACTCAACATTTTATTTTCTGTTTGTACGATCTCTTTACACGGTAAGGGTGCCTTTGATCCCACCGAACCCACACATCCAACCTATTTTGACACAAAGCAAAGACTGATTCGCGGAGCTAAAAATTCTACACCGAAACAGTTCCCTTAGTGAAAAGTCTCATCCCTAGGATTTTGTCAAACACATTTAATTAGACAATTTTTGAACGGTCAAACAATATCCAAATACGTTAAAATTTGGACCGTGGGTGCTGACACTCTAAGGGTTAGACAAAAAAATTACCAAGTGCTGGCCCATGGGCCAACATGGTAAACAAAGCTAATTTAGGTTGGGCTAAGGTGGAGGGAATAGTATTCCTCGGTCGCACTCCAATTTTGCTAATTGTCATTCTAAATAGGTCTAAATGGGTTTGGGTCAATGGGACTGGGTAGCCAACACCGTGGCTTCAGTCCAGTAAAATCTCATGTCCAAACTCTAATTAATATTTAGGCCTAAGTGAACTCAGCAATGTGGGTCTTGGCTAGGTCATTTATAGAGCTGGGTGGAAAAACATTAAACTAGTCGAAAGACATTAAATATGATCCATACATAAATTCATAAAATGATCATTTAAGTTTCAATTACTAACCTTTAACCTTATTAAAATTTTCTATAACTTAAGTCTTAATGTTCCTTCCTCTAAGAACCAGCAAAACTTGATTCAAAATCATCAAAACTCGGAGGAAGAAGAGTTAGAAGGCGTTTTCTTCACAAAGTAACCAAGGAAGAGGGAAGAAGAGGTCTGGACGTCGCAACCAAGAGGGAGGAGAGGAGTGATGTCACATAGGAGAGGAAGCCTCTTTCATGTCCTTGTATAACTCCCTTGCCCATTTTAAATCCAATTAACCACTTCATTACAAAAAATACTAAGGAGCTTCTACACATTTATTAAACCACTAACCATTTAAGCAACTAAAATGCCTAACAAATCTTACACAGTTTAGAAAGACTCCTTAAAGACGGACCATGTCTTTGACTGAAATTGACTCACGAGTGTAATTTAGGTACAAGACATTAAGAACATGTTTGACACCACTTAAATTAACCTATCAATTGACGTTAAGCCTCATGTTAATTTTTATTTTATTTTAATGGACAACTTGTTAGTGATAAACTTGGTTCTCATGTAACTATGTCCAACTTGTTCACCATAGTTTTTTCCCTTAATTGCTTACTTATTAACTTATTTCCTTATTAAGATCTTATTTCTTCAAAAAAAAACTTTATATTCTATAACCTTATTACTACTTATTGGATTTTTCTGGTTTATCAGTCGCCTTGTAAATTGGCACCAAATTTTATAATTTTTGGGTATGAAATTTGAAAGATATGGATTTTTGAAGTTGGCATCTTCAATTTGACCAATTCTCCAAAAATGTTAAGAATTATTGGATATTACAAATAATGGTTACACACACCCTAAATACATATTTATGTTTTGCAAACAAGAAGTATCTTTGTTTAGTTATACATGATAAGTACATATAGTATTTATGAATTAACTAGAGATTGGATGGTGGCATTAAGGGTTGTAATGGTTATTCAATTTACCAATTATCCAACCAATTTGAATTAAATAAAACAAAAATAGTGGAGAACTTATTTGACTGAATAAGAAAATAGCTAAAAACTTGGTTCATTTAATCGAACCCGACATTAAATATAAACAATAATGATGGAAGGCTAACTATTTTACCAATTTAATTGATTTTAATTTATCCATTTTACATAGGGTTGTGCGCTATACAGACTTCTAAAAGCTACTTTTCTAATCACGTTAGATGGCTATTCAAATATGAGGAGACATGCTATTTAATTTTTAATACTCTTATTATGGATCATAAGGTGCCCTCTCAAAGTGAAGTTTGGAAGTGCAAATAGTATTTTCCTTTTACGTATAGTAACAAAATATAAAACTCATTTCTACCTTGACTTTAATCCTAAGATATTTAATTGTTAAAGTTTCTCTTAATGAGATTATGATTGTCGATTTAGATTTCTAACTCACTTATTTCCTAGTTTGTAATATTATTTTACCTTAATTCAGATAGTTAGAATTTTTTATATTTCATGAATTAAAAGTTAATTCATAATATCGGTTAAGCATTTAATCGACAACCGAACGATAGAAGCTTGATTATAAAAGAATCTTCTGTACATTTAGTTAATGATCTGGTTATGATAAAAATTTTTAAAAGGATAAATCGGTTAACCGAGTTGTAACCAAACCATTTAATGGCTGTAAAAAACCGAGCCTGCACTAATTTTATGACACATTTGAAAACCCTAAATGTTTAATGATGAATTATTTTGATAAAAAGAGTTGCGGGAAACACATGGCCCAACCCAACTGAATCCAGACTCACCCTCCTCCTTCCTTCCTTTCCAAATTCCAAGCCCGCCGGAAGAGGGCCGGCGGCGATGGGGACGTCGGTGCAGGTGACGCCGCTCTCCGGCGTGTACGGGGAGACGCCGCTTTCGTACCTGGTCGCCGTGGACGGGTTCAACATCCTGCTTGACTGCGGGTGGAGCGACCAGTTCGACCTCTCCCTCCTCCAACCCCTCTCCAAGTCCGTATAATTTTCTCCATTTCTATCATGATTGCTTTTTTATTTATTGTTATTGGTGGGTGTTGAGGTGGTTGACGATGATGGTGTGTTTGGTGGGTGTTGAGGTGGTTGACGATGATGGTGTGTTGCGTGCTAGGTTGTGTTTGATGCTTGTGATGGTGCAAGGAATGCTGGGGCATTGTGATGGTTGATGGTTGCAATGGGATTGTGCTTGTGCTTGCAATGTACCATTTACTATGCTTGTGGGTTGGAAGAAAAGTGCTAGGATTGTTTTGTGCTAGTTGTTGATTGTGTGCTTTCGGATTACAATGGGTTGTTGTTGGATGGATGCTAGGGTTTGTTTCTGGTTGATGGTTGAATGGGTTGCTTTTGCTTAAAATGTATTTAAATTGCTGGTTGTGAGTTAGAATGAATGATAGGCCTTTGTCATGGTTGATGGTTATGTGTGTTTGATGATTACAATGGTTTGTTTTCAGATGGATGTTGGGATTTTGTGATAGTTGATAACTATGTATTTGTTGATGACTGTGTATTTGCTGATAATAACGGTCTCTTTGTCGGATGGTTGGTAGGGTTTGTGCTGGTTGTTGGTTGAATGGATTACTTTTGCTTACAATGTGCTAAATTGATGATTGTAAGTGAGAAGGAAAATGCTAGGGTTTTGTGATAGTTGATGACTGTGTATTTGCTGATAACAATGGTTTCTTTATTGAAGAATGCTAGGGTTTGTGCTGGTTGTTGGTTGAATGGGTCAGTTTTGCTTACAATGTACTAAATTGATGCTTTCCAGTTAGAAGGATTGCTAGGGTGGTTCTGTTCTAGATGATGATTTTGTGTGTTTGATGATTACAATGGGTTGTTTTTAGATAAATGCTCCTGCTTAAGCTGATTAATGAGTTTGACGTTCGTGAACGAGAACATGTGCTAGGGTATGGTGCCGGTTGAGGATTTTGGGTTTGCTGATTACAATGGGTTGTTTTTCAATGGATGCTAGGGTTTGTGCTAGTTGATGATTGTGTGTTTGTGGATGACAAATTGAGTTATTTTTTGCTTGTAATATGTTAAATTGATGCTTATGAGTTAGAAGGAAAGCTAGGATTTTGTGTTGGCCGGTCAGGTGTGTGTTTTCTGGTCACAATGAGTTGTTTTTATTAGAATGCTAGGATTTGAGCTGGTTGATAATTGTGTGTTTCCGGATTACACAATGGGGCTATCTTTTGCTTACAACGTGTGAAATTGACGTTTGTGAGTTGGGAGGAATGCTCGGGTTTTGTGCTGTTTGACAGTGTTGCTGTTTGTAAATGAGATGGAGTACTAGAGCTTTTGACTTGTGTGTTGCTGCTTACAATGGGTTATCTTTTTTGCAAAATGGGTTATTTGATGTTTGTTAGAAGAAATGATATGATTTCGTGTTGGATATCTACCTTCCTGGTTGATGATATGATATGTTGCTGCTTACTGTGGGTTGCGTGGCGTGCAATTGTTTTAGATGTTTGTGACTTAGAAGGAATGGTAGGGTGCAATGTTGGATAACTAGGACGAGGTGGTTGATGACCAAGCATTTGCTGTTTGCTCTCTTCCTGTTGTTATTAAGACATATTGCAATCGTTCCTGTAGAAAGGATGAGTGAGAAAGAATGCTAGGATTTTGTGTTGGATAATTACTATGAGTTCATTGATGATTGGGCCCTGTTTCTTGTTGTGTATAGTTGTTTCTAGAAAATGATGCAACGTTTCTTGAGAAAGGTTTGGTTTTGGAGGTTTTTGAGGGATATGAAACGTTAAGATGAATCTGTTTTATTCATTGTTGTTTTCACCCTTTTCTTTATTGAGATGGTACAATGGTTCCACTAGGATTAAGTGGGAGGAGTTGTATTTATGCTTAGTTTCAGATTCATTGGTCTTGGATGTTTGTGAGTGAGAATTATTGCTGGGATATCAGTGTTGGATAGCTAGTGTATTCCAATTGATGATTTTATCCTGCTCTGTGCTGTTTTACTACTATAGATAGTAAATGTTAAATTAGTTATTGGAGAGAATTTTGCTTTTTAAATGATTGTGAGGATTACAAATGTGAGGAAAATTTTATTCTATCATTGATGTTTCACCCTATTTATTGAAATGGTACAATAGTTGTTGCGGAAAGTGTTGTTTTGGATATTTGTAAATGAGAAGAGATGCTAGGAATTCTGGGTAAGACAGCTAGTGTAAGTTAGTATATGATGATAGTAAGCTCTTAGCTGTTTTATGTGCTCTTATGGGGAAATGATTAAATGATTTTGTGGTATAAGGTAGTAGATGAGCCTATTTTTCTCCTTAATGTTTCACCATGGTTTCATGAAATGGTTGTTGTAAAAAATGTTGGTGATGGCTGAGTTTGAGGATAATGAAATGCTAGGTGCAATGTTGTTTGTTAATTAGATGGCAATGGATTGAAAATCTTCTGTAAATACAATGTGTAACTATTGTGGGCTATTTGTGAAATTTCTATGATGGTTATATTTTCATTTGAATCAACTCAACACGGAGGTGCTTAAGTTTAGAATTTCACCTCATGTGTCTGCTTTGGCATATTGATGACATGCAAGCTAGCTAAAAGTGATCACTTTTATTTCGTTTTTGGTATTTTTTTTAGCTTCATGCTTCTTATCTTTTGCAGAATAGCTTCTACCATTGATGCAGTTCTACTATCTCATGCGGATACGGTACATCTTGGCGCTTTGCCTTATGCTATGAAGCAGTTAGGACTCTCTGCCTCGGTTTTTGCAACTGAGCCTGTTTACAGATTGGGGTTGTTGACTATGTATGATCACTTTGTATCTCGGCAGGTACAATTTTATCCATTCAGTTTTAGACCACTTGGTTCATTTTCCACACTTAAGCATTACCTTTAGTTTGGATAAGCCTTTTATTAGGTAATTTTAGTAGATTCCTACTTATGCCGGAATAGATAGTTTTTCATGATTGGCTTTGTTTGACATATAGAACATGTTGGCTTGTTAATTTCATATTTGATATTCTTCTCTTTAATGTACATTTTTCTTCTTTTAATTTACAGCAAATTTCTGATTTTGACTTGTTCAACCTTGATGACATCGACTTTGCTTTCCAGAACGTGAATCGATTAACATATTATCAACATCATCACTTGTCTGGTAGGTTATTGATTTATATGATGGGTTTTTTATGACATTTGTTGGGTGCCAGGTGTTTTACATGATATAGTATTGATGGAGGCAGGTTACTATCGAATATTCTTGCTTACTCTCTTTTGTAGGTAAAGGAGAAGGCATAGTAATCTCACCTCATGTTGCTGGGCATCTTTTGGGTGGCACTATTTGGAAGATAACCAAGGATGGAGAAGATTTGATCTATGCTGTTGACTATAATCATCGTAAAGAACGGTTGTATACTCATTATAGAGCTTGCTGAAATTTTTTACATTTGTGGAATGGGAAATAAAGCTGACTTGTGTGGTTTATTAGGCACTTGAATGGCACGGTTCTTCAGACTTTTGTTCGGCCGGCTGTTTTGATTACAGATGCCTACAATGCCTTAAATAACCAAATTCCTGCTCGCCAAAGAGATAAAGAATTCATTGGTAATTATACCATATATTTAGTTTATAATATGTTTAATGAGTTTAACCGTGTTTGCGGTTTTTTTGCTACCAAATTATTGTAGATTTTCTACCTTTTATTTTTCAACTAATGACACATTATGCTTTCTCTCTATCTTTTTTGTTTTTCTTTTTTTTTTTCAGAATTGGTAGTGAAGACCCTAAAAGCTGATGGGAACATACTGGTTCCTGTTGATACTGCAGGACGCGTTTTAGAACTTATTTTGTTGTTTGAACAGGTCTGGGGGTTTTTTTGATTTAACATATTCGTTGTGTGTTATATCATCCTTAAATGACATGGTGCTACTCCATTGGTTTTACAGCATTGGTCCCAGCATCACCTGACTTATCCCATATTCTTTTTGACTAATATCGCTTCAAGCACAATTGATTATGTAAAGAGCTTTCTGGAGTGGATGAGTGATTCTATAGCAAAATCATTTGAGGACACACGTGACAATGCCTTCCTATTGAAGTAAGTTTATTATTCTCTTGGGTGCTATTATTCTTATATTTAATTATGGGCTTATTTATGTCTTGACAATTGACATATTGTCAATCCTTTGTGAGGAAAGGCATGTCGGGCTCCTGATAAGCAAAGATGAGCTTGACAGGATTCCGGATGGGCCAAAGGTAAAAGTTTGATTGACTTATTCATATTATTACGTTTTATTCTGTATTCTGACATATATTTTTAGGTGGTTTTGGCATCTATGGCTAGTTTGGAAGCTGGGTTCTCACATGATATATTTGTGGAATTGGCAGCTGAAGCAAAGAACCTTGTTCTTTTTACTGAAAGGGGGCAGGTGATGCATAACTTACTATAAAACATATGACATGTTGATACATTCTGGGTTTTAGTTACAACTGTTGCAGAATTGATGTTTGTGTTAAATGTTGATAGCATGAAGCTAGACATAGACTAAAAATGATATTTTATAAACAAAGAGTAGCTGATCAATATTATGCACGAATATTATGTAACAATTGCAGCTAGCCAGCCTGTACGCATTATTATCTTTATCTGTCATCAAGAAACGTGTTTTTTGATAATTTTCTTCTGCGTAGTATTAATGGTTGTTGAGAAAAATGTAATTTGTTGTACATGTTATAACATTTACTTTAATTTGAATTCCCATGGATGTACAAGCAATAATGTTGTACATTTGAGAGTCAAGATATGAGTGGTGTCACAATTTTTCTCACTTTTGTTCTAATTACGTTTTTGTTTAATTAGGTAGGGATCCAAGCTACTGGCGGTTGAATTCAGATCATATTCGAAATTTATTTCGTTAGAGAGTACACTGTTTTTCATTCTAAGCATGTTTTAGGAAAATAAGCACTATCATAACTCCTCTAATCATCCTTGCGAACTATCATCATTCCATCCTCTTCCTTTTATTCTATTTTTCTTCTGAATTCAGTATACTTGCAGTTTGGTACACTAGCTCGCATGCTTCAGTCAGATCCACCACCGAAGGCTGTAAAAGTTGTTATGAGCAAGAGAGTTCCTTTAGTAGGTGAGGAGCTTGTTGCTTACGAAGAAGAGCAAAATCGTATAATGAAGGAAGAAGCATTGAAAGCCACTCTTTTGAAAGAGGAAAGTGCAAAGGCGGCCCATGGAACTGAGGATGTAGCTGATCCAATGGTAATTGATTCTGGCAGTAATCGCGTTTCATCAGATGGTATGTGTTCCTCCAGTTTGAGAAATTTTTTTAGGAGAAACTGCTTTGATTTCTTTCTTTGATCTTTTCTTAAAATTTGAAAGCAGAGGTAACTTGCTTGTTGTTCTCATTATGAATTGCTTAAGGCAGCCCTGCGTCCTTGAGATGCAAGGAAATGTTGAATTCTGTTTTTGTTGACAATGCTAGATTACTTCTACACTGAAGTTTTATTCTTATTCTTCATAGTAAGGTCAGATGCTGTTTTTTCAGCTCCTAGCCCTCGCTTTAGCGGACATCGTGATATCATCATTGATGGGTTTGTACCTCCATCTACAAGTGTTGCTCCAATGTTTCCATGTTACGATAATAGATTTGAGTGGGACGATTATGGAGAAGTTATAAATCCTGCTGATTATGTGATCAAGGAAGATTATGTGGATCAAAGTTCATTGTTTGTAAGTCTAGAATTAGTTCACATGGATTAGTTTTTTGGTTCATTATTGTTTCTTACTGCTTAGTATGATGCTGCATGGCTTTTATACAAATTAAATACAAATTAAACTGAAAACTCAAGTGAACAGCTTAACTTGAGTCTTGTGTATTACACAACACATATAAAGAAAGTACAGGAGAGTAGGATGAGTATATGAGATTGAGATATTTAAGGAAGAAACAAAGGAACTAAACAATGACTAAGTTACAAAGATAAGATAATGAACAGCTTAACTTGAGTCTTGTGTATTACACAACACATATAAAGAAAGTACAGGAGAGTAGGATGAGTATATGAGATTGAGATATTTAAGGAAGAAACAAAGGAACTAAACAATGACTAAGTTACAAAGATAAGATAACCAAGACTAAGTCGCAGACTATATCTAAACAGCTTGTAACTGATCGTCAATATAAACTAGTTTGGTAAACTCAAGAAGTAGCCATGATACAAATCATAAATACAGTGTAGTTTGTTGTGGACTAGAGAGTTTTTTAGCTTCTGAAATCTTTTTTGTGATTATTATGCTGTGCCCATGATGATGGCACATTCATCCTATTTACTGTTGTCGATTATTCTTTCATTTTTCTGCTTATATTAAAAGTTTTCTAATTTATGATATTTTCTATTTGAATTAGGATTGTTTGTCTAGTCGTGTTAGAAATAATTAAACTTGTTGTATCCTTACTACAAGGATTATGCTTATAGTTATACTAATAAGAGGGCATACATTTATAAGTACCTTGATGTAAGCCAGTATGCCACACAGTTCAGCTCCAAATTCGTCTTGCATTTATTTTTCTTCTTCTTATTTGCTCTTCGTTTGTATTCTCGTCTTTGTTTATTGAAAGAGGAATATTATTGTTGATATTCTTCTTGAGAAGACAGAGATTTGTGTAATATTTGCCAACCTATGGGTGTATCTTGTATGAGTAGTACATTAGTCCAGTGGTTGCTAAGATTCTTTCTTGCATTTTTCAGGGTGGTGGGAATGATTCAGATGGTAAAATTGATGAAACATCTGCCAGATTTTTCTTTGATAAAAAACCGTCAAAAGTTGTCTCAACTGAGATGACGGTATGTATATTGAAAGTCTTTTGTTTAGAAACATATTTCTGTTGCGTTTGTTAAAAGCCAAGTTTTTGCCCTCAACCTAGATTTTTCATTTGTATATACTGATGTCTACTTTAAATGTTAAGCTGCTGTGTGATATAGTTATTATTTTCTTAAATTGACAGGATTGTTTTTTTTTACTGTAATCTTTCTCCTGCATTTTGTTCCATAAAAAAATTGATGATTCATATTGACATCTCACATCAGGTGCAAGTGAAGTGTGCATTAGTTTACATGGACTTTGAAGGTCGCTCTGATAGCAGATCCATTAAAGCAATCATTGGACATGTTTCTCCCCTCAAGCTTGTATGCTATCTTTCCTTTCTTAGCATAAAGAAATCAAATTTTAAATCATATTGAATTATTTTAGTGTTATGGTTTTTGGGTACTACTTTAAGGGGTTTCTGCTGACTGTCATTATTGCGAAATGTAGCTTGTTAAAGGGGTATGGGAGAGTATTTTATTATATTTGGTTTTCATTAGTTTTAGTTTTTTAACTTCTTCAGCGTATAAATTCACTTCTGCAGTAGTTGTGATTGATACTACAGTGTTAGCTTGTCTTGTTATTTTAGGTACTTGTTCACGGCTCAGCAGAAGCTACTGAGCATTTGAAGGAACATTGCTCAAAAAATGTTTGTTCCCATGTTTATTCTCCCCAAGTTGGAGAAACCATTGATGTGACCTCTGATATTTGTGCATACAAGGTTATCTCTAATTGCATATAATTACTTCTAGAACTTTATCAATGTTGTGATTTGCATATGAGCTAATTCTTTTTCTGAACCACAGTTTCAACTTTCAGAGAAGCTTATGAGTAATGTTCATCTGAAAAAGGTTATGTTTACTCTCTCACTCCTCCCCCCTCTCTTTCTCTCCTTCCTCCGTCCCTCAATGGTCGAATTTTGAGCTTGTAGTTTTATTGAGAAAATACTAACTGCACTTTTTTGTTCGGATGATGACAAAAAGAAATTAATGTTGGTTTTCAGCTTGGAGAATATGAGGTTTCTTGGGTAGATGCAGAGGTTCAAAAGACAGATAGCAAACTATCCTCGCAACCTCTTTCAATGCCCCCACAACCTCACAAGTCCGTCCTTGTAGGGGACCTCAAATTGGCGGACTTTAAGCAGTTTCTATCCAGCAAAGGAGTTCAGGCGAGTTTTACTGTGAATTCTGTTGGCTAAATTGGGCTGTGCATGTTTTGGTTTCTAAGTTGTGCAAGATAGATTGATTCAGGGCATAACACTATAGAAAGCTATTTTAGTCAAGTTTTACTTGATTTACGTTCTTATTATTTGAAGCTTTGAAGCTTCAACTACTTTGTTATGAACCTTGAGTTTAACAAAATTTTAAGCTTTGAAGCTTTTAGAAAAAAGATTGTGATTCCAGATTTTTCCAGCGACTGGTTAGGTTTCTTACCTCCTTCCCGTTTGGTTTTCTCGAGGCTTCAATGAACAAAATTTCATGCAATTTATCAACTATAAAAGCAAGGTCATAGCAGAGTATCTATTCACTCAAGTGACCTAATAAGACAAGGAAAGTACTAAAATTAAGACTTCTAATACTAGGAAATGGTACGTAGTAGCAAAAGATGAAAACTTCTAATCAATAAGATCTTGAAGTTAATGAGCCCAAGTAAAACGTAGCTTCCTAATATGGTTTATCCTAATATGAAATTGTTTTTACCAGTTATGACTGAATTTGTTGGTAAGATTGTGATGCACTTGCTTGCCCCAATTGCCTTCAGGTAGAGTTTGCGCAAGGGGCCCTGCGCTGCGGCGAACACGTGTTATTGCGAAAGATCGGAGACTTGACCCAGAAGGTAATGGAAGCAATTTCTTTCTTTTTTTTGGAGGGCTTCCTTTTGCTCTTTCATGCATTGTGAGGATGAATAATCATTTATACATTCAGGGAGGTGGCGGCGGCGGCGGAGGCACTCAACAGATCGTTATTGAAGGCCCTTTATGTGAGGAGTATTACAAAATCCGCGAGTATCTGTACTCGCAGTTCTATTTGTTGTAGTAAAAACATGAGTTTGTAACATTCATGTTCGGAGTGGTGCTTTTGTACACTATATAAAAATTCTGTTGAAAAAATATGAAATAACCCATAAATTTTATAATTTTCTATGGTAATTATGGTAATTTGATAATGAACTTTAAAAATGTTGTTAACATTATTAGTTTATGATATTCGTTGATCACTTAGTTGATCATTTGGTCAAATGAGTAAATGTTCATATTTAGTTTATTTTTATTCGATCATAAAAAGTTGGTCAAATTTGGTTACAAATATTTTTAACGCTGGTTGGACTTGGTCAGTTGATTGGCGCAGTATACCCGTAATTTGGACTATTCAGATGTAACATATATTTGAAAACATTTGAACAATTTGTATACTGTCCGAATAGGTTTATAAAAATGTCTTTAAGATTGAAAATTATTATTTTTTATTTTTATTTCTCATACTTATTTTTAAATTTATACTTTAAAGATGTGAATTTTTTGGGTTAAATGATGGTAGATATGGCGTGGATATGAGTTTGGTAGATTTGGTATGATACAAATATAACAAATAAAATGAATATAATGTTCAAAATTATATCAGATAAGGATATTTCAATAGACTATATGTGTTTTACACTTAAAACACTAAATATTCTTTTTATGATATATAACAATTGAATATAGGTAAATATATCAAAAAAATTAACATAATCTATTATAGATAAATATAATCAAACAAATTTTACACTATAATTATGATAAATATATTTGCAAGAATCTGGAATGAAGGATGTATTTTCACAAGTTGAGCCCAAACACTTTCAATATTATTTTTTAGGTCATTTGTAATATGTATATGTTTTAGTATCAACCTCAACAATATGTATGAGTTAATATATATCAAGTTGATCTTAGCTATTTGCATCAAATTCTTAATCCCTATTAATTTCTTTTTACATGAGTAATATACACACTATTTTATATTAAATTACAATCTATAAATCCAAATTATTATAAGATCATATTATAGTAACTTAAACAAATGAGATAGGCAAAATCAGAATAGAGTGACCAAACCAAAATTTTAAATAATATTTACAAAAATGTACCATTACATCTAATATTATTAAAAGAAATTATCTATTGAAGCCAAATTGACATGGCTAATTGTGGCCATTGATGTGGTCCTTTTAAACATGAGAATCCTTCAAGTTCCTCATCACCTCCCACACAACTGTTTGCACTAATTGCTCCTCAAAGCCAAAAACGTTTGCGTATTTTTCATCTTTTCTTCCACTTCTATGTATCCCAATGTTGGCATACAAAAGAAAGTTAGTTTTAAAATGTATCCATGTCATGTTTAGTAGATTCACTAAACGTTCTCATTTTTATACATAGTTCAAAGAATTAACAAATTACATGAACAATCAAAAGATTCATAAATAATGTTTCTAAAGTCTTGAAGGAAGCAATTAAAATGAACCTTTATATAATGTAAAAAACTCCTATAGTTAATTAATTTTACATAAGAAAACTTATAATGGAACTATATATAGTTAAAATTGATAAATAAAAGCCTCAAAATTACTTTAATAACGCATAAATATGCATAAAAAGAACAATATAATGAAGGCAAGATCCTTTTAATTTATTTTAAAAGCACCACCGTTTTCTTCTCCTTAAGAGCATCACCCTCTCCTATTTCAGTCCATCTAACATGTGTTGAAAATAAAAATACAATCGAATCCATAGTTTTGAAAACCATATCGTACCACCCAGTTGTATTTGTATATCAAGCACAATTTAACCTTTTATATTATTTTAATCAATATTTGATATTTTAGTATAAAATTTTCACACAATCTAATTTTTTGTTGAAAATCTTACATTTAATCAGTATTTAATAAAATATTGATGATAAAATGTATTTTTATTATTTAATAGAATATTTTATTTATTATTTTAAAATACGATTCAATTTAGTTTGACCCGATTGAACCAAGTATACCCATACCACTTAAAAATTTGGTATACTCACCAATACGATATTTAAAATTATGATGAAAATATATTAGACAAAATATAAAGACATAAAATGACAACTTTTGGCCAATAAGTAGCTCCACTTAGTACAGAGTGGCACTGTTTATAAAATTTGCTACACTCAAAAAATTGTAATCATAACATTATACACAAAAATGCTATTTTAATGCATTTTAAGATTTTCATTTTTAAAATGTTCATGTGCTTTGCCAATTGATGTAAGTATTCATCTTCTTAACCATTTTTTATGCCCATTGCCAAGAAAGAAATGGAGGTGATGGAGATCCTCTTTGGTTTCTTTGGTCATGCTGTGCCAAATTACCTTTACACGTTTGGAGTTGCATTGACCATATCTATTTCTATATTAATTAATATACATACGTGTTAATTAGCATCTCTTTTGATTTCTATTATAATTTTTTTTAATTTTTATTATAATAAAAATTTGTTTCCAATCCCTTAGCCACGGATACGGATGTACAGGTTAGCGACAAGTTACTTATACAAAAGCCAAGATCTGGACTTTTATTTAGAGATGTTGGGCACTTATTCTCCACCTGCTTTGTGTTATCAGCAAGCAAATGGATGACCACCGACTGGACATTGGCTAAAGAACGGTGGCCGGCTCTTGAGGATTGCGGTGACGACCCTGCCGACCTTCTGAAGCTTTTCCTACTTCTTTCGGCCGTTGTCGTTGTCGTCGTAGTCTTCATAGTCTTCATCCGAAATCGTGGACTTGGAATAGTGGGGACGTTCGTCTTCGTTGAATGGACTTGGAATAGGTTGGGAAATGTGTACCGGTGGCTTTTGGCTTCTTAGTATCAAAGAAAGAAAGGAGGTTGAGGTTAGCAGCGGAGAAGGCGGTATTGGGCTCGGTATGACAAGGGCGGCAGTGTGGGCCAAGGAGAATAGGAGGAGAAATGAATGGCAGCGGATAAGCGTAAGATACAGCAAAGAGAAATTCGGCACTGAGCAATGACGAGATTTAGGCTCATCTTGTTGCACTTGAACCATGTCATTATAATTGGTATTAAAGTCATCTTAAAACCCTGTTCAATGGTAGATTGGACTAGAATGTGAGTTATACTGTTGGCCACAGGACAAGTTGGATGGGGCTAGGCTGCTAGTAACAAGCCAATTGAAGAAATTTTATGAACGCAATTCTTAAGGTGGAGTGGTATGTAATAACTTTTAACTTAGTCTAATATTCAATACCTCTTAGGATAAGATTCAGCCTATTAGTAAGGATACACTTATTAATTTTTAACTTGATTAACCAATTTTTAAAGTGATAACCTAGGCTAATCATATTCACTTAAGCTGTGGTGGGTTGGATTAAAACGTAGGCTAGGCCACTAGCCACTGGCTAAGTAGGTTGTAAGCTAGGCTTCTAGCAACGAGCAAATGAAATTTTTAAGGCGGGTTGCTAGTTCTAAATTTAATACCTCCTGAGGTAAGTTCAACTTAGTTCTATATTTAATACTTTATGAGGTAAGATTTGGTATATTTGTGGGGATATGCCTATTGATCTTAAATTTGATATGCCTATTAATCTTAATTGTGGGCATATGTGTAAAACCCACGATTCGAGTTAGGGTTTTATATTCAGAACCGGTTGGGTCGACCATTATTTTTTGAGTCGAGTCAGTTTCAGAACACGTGTATTGAGCCGACGCCAATCTTGTGTATGAGCCATGAGGGTCATGTGTACCCAAGTATATGATGATAACGTCATGAACACAGCAGAAAAGGATGAGTTATCAGAATATATGAGAGTATGCAGTTCATTTTTTTATTATGATATATAATAGATCAGAGAATTAGTTTAGGCCATTTACCATGTTAGGACGCGTTATGGGCATTTTGGGTGGGTTGATAGTTCTAGAGCATATCATTATGATTTTTTTTGTGTTGTTTGATTTTACGGGATTTTTCCTGATTTTTATGAATTTTTTTAGGATTTAATACGACGTAGTTATTATACTTGACTCGAGTCGGAGACGAGTCAAGTCTTAATTACAAGTTTGCCACCCAACCATTTCTTCTCCACCCCCGACCTTTCTCCCCCACGCCCAAACCCTAGCCGCCGCGCCGCCCCTGTTCACGTGCCACCGCCGCCACGGCCGACGCCGCCTGGCCGCCGATCGACGCCGCCCAGCCCGGCCACGGCGTCGCCCTCCTGCCTTGACTAGGCCCGGCCACGAGCTGGCCGCCATAACGCGAGGAATTGCCGGGTTGATGCAGCGCTTGCGTCGCCGATCGCGCCGCCGCCGACCGTCGCCACCACGATCAGGTGGTCGACTCGACGTCCTTGACCCTCCAGCTACCTTCCCCGACTGGAGCAGAGGCCATCGCCGCCCTAGCCGGCCGGATCTAGCCACCCATCACTGCTGGCTCTGTTTTATGCATTTTCCGGTGAGCCGCCACCTCCGTTGGCCGCGTCGACCTCATAGATGAGTCGGGCTCACCGAGCCAGTTCCGAGGGTACCCAACACGACCACTTTCCGGCCAATAGACGCCGCCGGCAATTGTCGCCGGAAAACCACCGGAAGCCGCCGGAAAACCACCACTAGCTGCCGGAAAATTAGAATTTCTGGAATTCGCTGGAATTCATTGGATCTTCCATAGGGCTCACCCAGTCGAGCCCGATCGAGCTTCGGATGCTGATGAGTGCCGAATTCGAGCTCCGAGACACGCGACGGAACCCTAGCCGTCGCCGATTGCCGACTACGTGAGGTATAATTGCCTCTAAATTTATAATTTAAACTTGATGATTGTTAGCACAGCATGCTAGGGCTAGTTTATTGATGTGATTAATGCTTAATTATGAATGAAATGATGATTGCATGATGTAATTAATTAAGAATGAATAGTATGTGATTTAACGAGGTAGATCTAGTTCGAGCATGATAAGTGACCACCACGTAACTTAGAAAAACATAGTAAAATCGGTATGAATATGATTAGTTATAATTATTTTCATACGTATGATTATTTGATTGTTGATTGTGATTCATTGATTTTGATGCATCATGTAGTTAGTGGGCGTTAGTATTTAGTTTTGATGTGTAGGTATGAAGTAGGAGCTCGCCGCCTACGCGCGATGACACGCTTGGAACTTCTACCAGGTCCGTTTAGGACTCGTCTCTGATTTACTCTTTCTATTGTATGTTTAATTTATTGCCTGCAGGACGGGGTTAAGTGGCGTTTTATCGGATCCCACTTAACTCGGGCCATTTAACCGAACATTTTCCGGATTAATAACCCCTCGAGGATGAGATCCCTCGAGGTTGATTTCGAAAACAAGATCCACCAAAAGTTGCCTTCGGGCCTATTATATAACTCCCTACCCAAGCCTATATATATATATATATATAGTTTTTCGCATTTCTGTGAGACGAGAGATGGAGAAATCGACTGCACGTACCATGCAGAGGATGTCGTGACAGTCAAAGCGGGCTCTGGATTAGTGCCATCGGACTGTTTCATTCCCGAGGGATCCTGACAACTCCGCGTTTGAGTTCCTCACACCCAGAGAACGTGGAGGTTTACGGGTACTGTTTCGTACAGCGCATGTCTGGACTTGTGGTTCAAAGGGTACTAAAGGCGACTGCCTGAGAGTACTCGGCCTTCGTGCTCAAGGCTAGGAGAAATATGGAGGTAAGGAGAGGGCTTAGGATAAAGTTTCACGAGAAGTACTGAAAAAGAAATGCCGAGAGCGGCATAGTACCAGCAACAGATCAGTAAGTTCGGGATGCTACCGGGTCTGCAGCCCAGTGGCTCCTCAGTAGTGCCCTTTAGAGTGTGCTTGAGGAAGTATATGATTTTCTTTCATATGAGAGTTTGCTCTCATAGCTAGTTTGTTATAGTTATTTTCTTTTCGGACCAGTAACGCTTGTTACTAACATTTTTCCTATATATATGTAGGTGATAAGCACGAGATGGATGTGCCGGCTAGGACGGAGGAGCAATAAGGTCTTCTGCACACACACATTGGGTGATTGAATGTTTAATGTTTTGTTTATGATGTTATTTTATAAGCATGCTATGATTAAATATTTGAGGCATGACAATGACATGAAATGAAATGATCAGAGTAGGGCAGCAAAAGTGTGATGGGCTAGGACCCAAAGTTCAGAGAATGATAAATATGGTAGATTAGAAGTCTGTGTGAATGCTATTGTTGCTATGCGTATATATGTTTGAATATATGATTTTGACAGGGTGGCCCCTAATTGCATTTTTAGGGAAATTCTGTCCCTTTTATTTTAGAATTTTTACTAATTTTGATTGTAATTGTATTGTTGTGAAAATTGGTTGCATGTCATCCATGTAGTATCCTGTTTTATGCTTTCATACATACATATAACAAGTTGGATCTTCATCTTAAGACACCGAGATTGGATCCACACGAGTTAGGTTCGGGTTAGCCGACCTAACCGGGCCTGTAACATGCCGGTTTGGTTCACGAGTGTGAACCGGATTTAGGGTGTTACAATATGCCTATTGATCTTAAATTTGGTTAAGTCAACCTTTATGTTGGTTAATTAACTTTAAGATAAATAAACACGTCACTATTAATATACCGGATCTTATCCTTGGAGGGGATGCATTGGATGTAAGACTAAATTGTGGACTATCACATGTGTCTAGAATTATGATTTCTATACATATCAAGTTTTAAGTTGAGTAGGCACCAATCCTAGCTTGCTTTATTTAACTTCAATCAGGTCAAATATCAAGCGAAGTTGAATTTTGAATACCCCAAGCTCTAGCCCTAACTTTCACAACCTAAAAAGTTTTGAAGGATGCTTCATACAAGTTTGAATTGGATCGGATACGGTAAATGAAATGAATATAGGGTTCAGATTCTCATTTGGTATGGAAGATACATATATAAATATTCAAATATGGATGTTGGCCATAACCAATCTATATCTAATCCAAACTCGTTCCCAGATGGGTATAAATAGTAATGTTAATACGGAGAGTAAAACCAAATTTTACTTTCTCATGCTAAGAGTGTGCCCCTTCAATTTTAGTCCATGCCTACGAATATTCAAGCATAAGCTTGAGTGCTTCTTATTTATATGTTTAGGCACATAATTGCTCTGTGTTGCTTTGTGTCTGAGTGGATTTAAAAGTTTGGTAGGATTGAGGTGCTCTTATCACATAAAGAAATTGTGCGAGTAAAATAAAAATAAAATGTGCAAACATTAAAACGTATAGGCAATTTTTTATGTGGTTCCTCAGTTTTTAAGTTGAATCTCTAAATCACTCCATGATGACTTCGTAACCACAAATTTATTATTTCCTTTAATTTTTATAAGTTACATAAAATAGTGGATTGTTTGCCACATTTGAATTGATCTGTTTTTTATAATTTTGACACCAATGCCCTTCTTTGCCCCTTCATGTTCTTCAATTTTTTAAAATTACCCCACCAAGCCTCCATATGCCAAAAACGGTGGAGTAGCAAGTCTGAGGTCAGGTGAGGGGGTCGTTCCAATAATTCTCGCCTTGAAATTATATCGAACCAAACCAAACTTAATTGGCTTGAGGGGGTCAGTTCTGCTGAGATTTATAACTGGGTTGGTTCAGCCCAAATTCGCTTTAATTTGGTGGGTATTAATCAGGTCCTCAGTACTCAGTGAATGAGATCTTAATTTCTCAAGTAGTAATGGATTTGAACGGTTTAAACATAGGTACCAACGAGTCGTGAAAAACAGAACTGCCTACTATTTACCCATTTTTTCATGCCTTCTTCCTTGCCAAGCAGCGACAAACGAGCTTGCGCTTTCCTTGAACCAGTGAAGCCAAACTCCAATGATCAGCAGGACAACAACTCACTCCAATGATCAGCAGGGCAACAACTCGGAGCTCCAACCTCAAACGGCGACCAAACTCCAACTTCTCTCCCAGGCCGACCAGCGAGGTGTTGGACAGCAAAAAGTTTCAGGGCCGCGCAGCAACAAAGACCTCCAAATCAAAGATCAAGGCAGTCTACTCTTATGTGGTTCTCCACACAATGATAGGGCGGCTGAATAGAACTCTAGTAGCGACCGGGGACTTCTGGCGGAACAACTCCAACACAGGTCCTCGGTAAGGCTCTGTTCTCTCGTGCTCCAAATAGCAATGTCCTGAGGTGGTGAACAACAGCAAACGTCCAACGACTGCAACTTCTCACTTTGGAAAAATGGCAAGACTGAAAGGAAGTCCCAATTCTTCTGGGCAATCTTCTTCGTCCACGTCAACGTCCACGTCCACGTCCCAGGAACAGAACTTCAAGGTCCCATGGTTTGGTCTTGGGTGAGCTCCTACTAGAGGGCTACTCTTGATGGATCTCTTCTCCGGTAGCTCAACAGCAAGGGACGTGGGTTCTGCTAGTTTGTCACCGTGGCCGGTTTCAAAACTTCACGAAAAGGGCAGCAATGGCTCCAAGCGATGGACGGCGACAATACGGCTTGGCTTCACATCAGCAACTAGCAGGGGCATGGCTTTGGCAGCTTATTTCTAGGAGATGGCAATGGTAGCAAATTGACGACATCCAAGACAGAGCTTTGTTAACACAAATCTTTGGGAAGCAGCGGCGAGTAGTGGTCGGCAAGGCTTGAGGAGCGGCCACTTCCGAACTCGCGGGGGCTTCACACGAACCATTCCAAAACTGCTCTGCAACGATAACAGTGCTAATCCTTGTGGCATGAGCTTTAGTCTGATCTCCGAATGTGCTTCACGATGGCAATACTCCGAATGGCAGCGACATCACCATACATGGACAAGGAAGTGAGGCGACGGGACTCTAGCAAGGCGAACAAAGGTACTCCGCCTCCAAAGCTTTGCACATTCTCTTCTCCACGTCAACCCGCCAAGTTCTAAAAAAAACAAAATTCCTCCCTGGAAGGAATTTCTCATCCAAGCTCCACAACCAATTCTTTGCCCTTGGCTGGCTTGGAACTTTGCTTTGTTGGTGCCATCTTGATGACGAACTTCCTAGATGAAAGGGGATGAAGATCAACAACAACAATGGTGGAAGAAAGGCTGCAAATGCTGCAACCAAAGGGGAAGAACCAGAGCGTCCTGGTTCTTTGGGTTCCAAGAAACCTTGGAGGGTGGAGCAATCTCCAAAAGGATGAATTTGATTTCAAAACAAAGTTGTTACAGAATTCTGTTACAGCCCCCTTTTGTAAGTACCCTTTCGAGTGAAATCACCCAAACACCCCTACTCAATTACCCCTACTAACAACCCTACTTCTAATACTACAATCCTACTAACAATACTAACAATATTCATAACATTTCCCTCCCCATGAAACACAACCTTGCTCTCAAGGTTGTAAGGTACAACAAATTACAGACATCAAATTTTCATTTGCGTTGCAGCTGGGAGAGATGTACGGATATAAGCACCCGCAACTACCGAAGCTTTCAATTGAGAGATGTGGAAGACGTTATGTATTTGAGAGTCTGCTGGTAGCTGCAACTCATAAGCAACCTGACCAATGCGTTTGGTGATTGGGAAAGGACCGTAAAAGCGGGCAGCTAGTTTGTTTGATCGCTTGGTTCTCAAGGAATGTTGTCGGTATGGCTGGAGTTTCAAATAGACCTGCTGCCCCACTTGGAACTCAGCATCACGTCGCCCCGGAGATCATGGTAATGTTTCATCCTCAGCTGTGCTGCTGCCAAGTTGTCCTTCAATTCCCTCAACAACTGATCTCTGGTCCTCAGCACCTCATCAACCTCTGCTGTTTTAGCTGTTCTCGAAATGTATGACAATAGGGTGGGTGGCTGCATATTGTACACGGCTTCGAAAGGACTCATTCGGATTGCAGATTGGAAGCTGGTATTGTAACAAAACTCAGTCCATGGCAGCCATTTAACCCAGGTATGAGGTCTATCTGCTGTAAAACATCTCATATATTGATCCAACACCTTGTTTATTGCTTCAGTTTGGCCATCGGTTTGAGGGTGATAGGCGGACCTGTAGTTGAAGGCGACCCCTTGTAAGCTGAAAAGTTCCTTCCAAAAAGAACTGGTGAAGGTTGGATCCCGGTCACATACAATCGAAGCCGGCATTCCATGCAATTTGAAAATTTCATCAAAGAACAACTTGGCAATAGATTGAGCCGAAAAAGGATGAGCAATAGGAAGGAAATGGCTGTACTTGGAAAGCCTGTCAACCACCACAAAAATGCCATCTTTTGCATTACTCTTAGGCAATCCACTAATGAAGTCCATGCTAATGGAAGTTCATATTTGTTGGGGTATAGGAAGTGGTTGTAATAATCCGGCTGGTGCTAACGTGGAACTCTTGAACTTTTGACAAATGTCACAATTCTGCAAATAGCTCACCACGTCCTTGTGCATCCGAGACCAAAAGAAAACCGCTCTAAGTCGCTTCAAGGTCTTTTGAATCCCCTCATGAGTACCGTCATGGAACTCTTTCAGAATGATGGGTATAATATCCATCTGCGAAGTCAAGTAAATCCGGTGTTTGTAAAATAGGATGTCGTCTCTCACCTCCCACCTTGAGGATAGCTTGTTGTCAGCACATTGCTGTTTCAGCTTCAATAAATGCTCATTGGTAGTATAGGCTTGTTTGATCACCTCCAACCAACTTGGCAAGGCCACTGAGAGGGCTGTACAAGAGAGCGTCCCTGTTTGCTTGGTCACCTTTCCAACGGTTTCCAGCAAATTGCCTTCATGCTGTCTCGACAAGGCATCAGCAACTCTATTTTCCTTCCCGGGTTTGTATTCGATGACGAAGTCGTATCCTAACAGCTTCACCAACCATTTCTGTTGTGCCATGGTATGAATCTGCTGATCCCATAAAAACTTGAGGCTGGAATGATCTGTTCGAACCACAAATGATCGACCCAACAGGTAGTGACGCCACTTTTGGACAGCCAACACTAAAGCCATCATCTCCCTTTCATAAGCTGACAACAATAAATTCCTCCCATTCAATTTCTTACTGAAAAATGCAATAGGCTGGTTTTGTTGCATCAAATCAGCCCCTATTCCCATCCCACTCGCGTCACACTCGATCACAAAGGGTATATTGAAGTTTGGTAACACCAGCACCAGAGCCTTTGTGAGAGCTTGTTTCAGGTCATGGAAGGCTTGCTCCGCCAGAAGGTCCCAATGATAAGCATCCTTTTTCAGTAAATCCGACAATGGAGCTGCTAGAGTACCAAAGCCCTTGATAAATTTTCTATAATACCCAGCTAATCCCCAAAAAGCTCTTACACTCTTAACTGATCTCGGCTTCGGCCAATTCACAATAGCCTCTATTTTTTCCTTGTCCACGCCAACACCTTCGGAAGAGATAACATGTCCCAAATACTCATTCATCAAAGCTTGGAAGGTTGAAGGGGCATTGGATAATCCGAACGGCATCACCTTGAACTCATAGTGGCCATGGTGTGTCCGGAAAGCTGTTTTGTGGACATCATCTCCATACATCCTTATTTGATGATAACCTGACCTCAAATCCAGCTTTGAAAAATAGGTAGTACCATGTAATTCATCCAAGAGTTCATCAATGTTGGGAATGGGAAACTTATCCTTTATCGTTGCCTTATTGAGAGCCCTATAATCGACACACATCCTCTAACTTCCATCTTTCTTCTTGACTAGCAACACCGGAGCTGAATAGGGACTTGATGTAGCCTGAATTATACCATCCTCCAGTAATTGCTTTACTTGTCTCTCAATTTCATTTTTCTAGAAGTAAGGATACCGATACGGTCTCACAGCTACCAGCAGCATTCCCTCCTTTAGGTTCACATGATGGTCATGAGGGCGTGTAGGCGGCAGCCCCTTGGGTACAGAAAACACCTTGTCAAACCTTGCAGCTGACAATCCATCTTGTTGTTGAGCTGTTAAAGTAGGTTCCGGTTGACCCAAAACACTGTTGTTCACCACTTGCAAGTTCATCAATAATCCTTGTTTCCTTTTTTGAAGGATTGTGAAATCCGCTTCTTGTCACACAACTGATCCGGAGGAGTGATCTGCCCTTTTAATTCTACTATTTCTCTTTATCTTTGAAGGACATTGTGAGAGATTCAAAGTCCCATAGTATTGGCCCCAACGTCTTCAACCATTGAATACCCAAAACGATGTCAATCTCTTCGAGCTGAAGTATGAAAAATTCCGAAGTAGTAGCATACCCTGGAAATTCAATCTTGATAGCTGAACACCTTCCCCACAACACATTCGGTCGCCATTGGCAATCTGAACTTTGGGTCCATTGCTGGTTTCCTTTGGCAACTTCAATTTCTGAATCAGCTTTGCATTCACAAAATTATGGGAGCTACCCGAATCAATCAGAATTGTCACTTGGTGTCCACCCACTCTTCCGAGAACCCTCATGGTATTTGAAGTAATGATTCCTGTCAAAGCATTCAAGGATATGGCTGGAGTAAGGGAGTTGTCTTCCGGTTCACTATCATCCTCCTCCGACAGTTCCCCCTCCCTCACCACTTCAATGACGAATAACCTTTTACACTTGTGTCCAGGTACAAATTTCTCATCACACCTGAAACACAATCCAGCCTCCTTTCTCTCTTGCAATTGCTTAATGCTGAATTTCCGTCCATGAGGAATCTCCTTGAGTTGCTGTTCTCCTGCTACCCCAACATCACCCTTGACCGACCCAAAACTACCTCTCTTGTTAGACGGTTCAGCTACATGTTGATATCCCCTGTTCATTGCTCTCCCAAATGTTGCTGATTTCTGATTCACATGATTCTCCAAATGTCTAGCCAGCCCTTGCGCGTCCAATAAGGTGTCCGGTTTCAGAGCTTTCACCTCCATTCTCAATTGAGGCTTGAGACCACAAGTATAGCTGCTGATCCTCTGCCTTTCAGTCATACTTCCAGCTCTAGTGGCCAACCGGTTAAATTGAACGGTATACTCTTGAACTGATGCATCCTGTTTTAACTGAGTAAGGTCCCCATAAAAATTCTCATACTCCGAGGGACCGAACTGAAGATTCATGGCTACCTTCAACTCAGGCCAACTAGGAATCCCATGATGTTCTTGCAGCATATCGAACCAAATTTGTGCATCGTCCTCCAAGTGAAAGCTCGCCAACTCCACTTGCAATCTTTCTTGGATGTGATGCAGCTTGAAAAATTTTTCTGCCCTACTAAACCATGAAATTGGGTCCTTAGTTCCATCAAACTTTGGAAAACTGATCTTGGAACCTTTCAGAAAATCCTCATTTGGGTCATCATAGGCAGCAGCATTCCTGCAATTTTGGGCAGTGACTTCTTGGTGATTTTGTCGAGCAGGTGCTCTTCCTCTCCTGCTCATCCCGAATTGCTTAATTCCTCCTTGCAGCAGCGTCTCTTCTAGCTGTTCTTGGCGGTGCAAACCCTGCAACACTTCATCACCAGGCCACCTACCCTGCAACTCATCATCACCAGGTCATCTACCATGCAACACATCCTCACAAAGACGCCCCATCCCTGCTGAAATTGGGTGTGTTCCTGGATGATGTTCAGGCATACCCTGCAACAACCCATCATGGTGTCGCCCCCTCTCTACTGACGTCAACAACACCTCTTGGGGACGTCCAACATGGGTTTCCAACAATGGATCATCCCTCTCCATCCCCATTGCAGGAACCCTCCCCTGAATTATCCCAATACCTTCTCTATTTCCCAAACCATCACTTCTTGATTGCAGTAATAAATCAAACTTTGATGACATATTGGTAATGGCAGCAATCAATTGATGTTGAACCCTCCTAATCTGGGATAATTCATCAAGATGGGGTGAAGAAGACGTACCTCCCTCGACCTGCTCTGATACTAATCTGGAAGGAATTTCTCCTCCAAGCTCCACAACCAATTCCTTGCCCTTGGCCGGCTTGGAACTCTGCTTTGTTGGTGCCATCTTGAAGATGAACTTCCTGGATGAAGGGGGATGAAGATCAATAGCAACAATGGTGGAAGAAGGGCTGCAAATGCTGCAACCAAAGGGGAAGAACAAGGGCGTCCTAGTTCTTTGGGTTCCAAGAAACATTGGAGGGTGGAGCAATCTCCAAAAAGGTGAATTTGATTTCAAAACAAAGTTGTTACAGAATTCTGTTACAGCCCCCTTTTGTAGGCACCCTTCCGAGTGAAATTATCCAAACACCCCTACTCAATTACCCCTACTAACAATACTACAATCCTACTAATAATACTAACAATATTCATAACATCCCCTTTGTTACAGCTCTACGAAGTGCTATTGATAATACTTCACAACCCTTTGCACTCTTCTTTTAGTTCCACACTTTCAGGCCAAAATCCTTCACCAAACACTAGCCATCATCTTATCCAATTGCTGTAATGATAGAGTTTATGTTGACGAAGTCCTCTTGGGACGGTTGGGTTATGTTGACAGGTCTAGCCAGTGGTGCACCAGTATCGCTACACTTGGACTTGGATAAGGCTTCAACGTTGCATATGCATGGTCTCGACTGAACGTGTATGGGTTTGGGGGAACACTGTATTATTTATTTATATAACAAAATTTGTTTTCGGAGCCACGTTATTAAAATTTATGGCGATATTGTATTATTCTTTTTTTTTATAAATTTTCTAAATTAAACAAAATAACAAACTTCCGTGAAAATATTATCATGGCGGCCATAGGAGCCTTGATCTGACTGCCATGGTCATTGGGGCGGGTGGGTCCAGATCTAAGATGCTTTAGTCTAAGGACTTCCCAGCATTATGGCAGGCTATGAGGAAGGAGATAGGTTAGGGTGGCTATTGGTATAATTAATCTGGTTACTTTGACCTAAAAAATTTAATGATAAAGTTTTAAATAATTAATTATTAAATTTAGTTTGAAAGAGATAGATATTTGACTTTAAATAATAGGAATTAGTAATAGAGTGGCTGGTCTCTACTACCTGATCCTGGAATCTTAAATTACAAATTTTAATTATGACAATAAATAACTCATCAATTTTTAAGCTAATAATTATTTCAAAATTGCCAATTATCCACTGTATATTATAAATATATAAATTTTTTTTAGTTATATTTTAGAATGTGAATTTGTATTATATAATTTGTGTAGCTAAATAGGTACCCATATATATGGTTTTAACTTAATAATAAACAGTCGGATTTGGCATTGATAGTAGAATGGAAAATAATAAATGATTAAGTTTGCTTTATAAATTTAGGTTAAATAGTAGGCTTCGCCGAAGCACCCTAGAGTTAGGTAGGAGATGTATTTTGGGTTTTACAAAACATTCATAAATTGTGAATGTTAATTATAGTCCCGTCAATTTTGTAAATTTTATATTATGCACTTTTTTATTTATATGTGTTTGGATTTATGATTTCTACATAAAATATCAAAGTTGTAAGTCGGAGTAGGCACAAACCCTGCTCGCTTTATTCAACTTCATTTAAGTCGAATATCAAGCCAAGCCAAATTTAAATAGCCCAAGCCCTAGCTTTCACAACCTCTAAAGTTTTGAGGAATGCTTGTAGAGAATAGGGGTCTAATTACTTGAGTCAAATTTAGGGTCAAAATACTCTGGGGTGTGTGCAAATTCCTTGCCTGGTTTAGGATGGAAAGTTGAGTATGAAAATGTAGTTGGATTAACAAGATGAAATATTTGATTGATCTCAATGCTGTACAATCTAACCTGTAAAGAGACACCTACCTACTGTGTTTCAATTCATGGTACCTTGAACACTGGTTTGTATGAGAGAAGAGGGAACCCTTGATGAGTCCAGTCCCAGCCAAATATCCTCTATTTCCCCAAGACAAATGGGCATTGCACTTGCACATCCAAATTATGCAAGACAAATTGATGCAAGGACAAACAAGATTTGGATGTCATTTTACCGGAGACGATTAAGAAAGCTCATCAACACCATGCATCCTCTTCACAAATCTTTCAAATTCTGAGAATTTATCTGCCTCCATGAGAGCAGAGCTGAGCCTTAAATATGTAAAAGCACTCAAGTGCCTACCATCTGGGTCATTCATGGGCTTTGCATTCTCCAATATCTTATTGTAGCCGTCTCTGTCATAGCAGGGGAGAGCATTCTCACTGGCCCCAGGAATGCCAGCATCCCAAGCATCATTCAGAACCTGCAAGAAAAGTCTCAGAATAAAAATAATTTGCGGAAAAATGATTCAAATAAAAATATGGATAAAGAAGAGACCATGAAATGTAAGTATATTGTTTTCCCACGCATCCCTGTAGCACCCATATTCTTGTTAACTAAAAATGGAGCTCCATTTCTTATAGTTTCTATTTTAAAGGCATTTTCAGGGGAATGGTTAGAACTTAGAATCAACAATTCAATTGAGGCATCATTGTCAATGAGAAATAACATCTTAGATTTCAATAGGAAAAATGATTAAAAATATAGGCTACCTGCCAAACCAAACCTTCTGGATCTGCCAGAGCTTCTGGAAAGTCTTCATGCTGGTGCAAAGTCCGTAACTCGACACAAGTAAAGTTGAGAGCAGTTTCATGTTTCTTCAGCATAGCAGTAATTGCAGCGTACCCATCCCTGTTGCATGGGTTGTAAAACCCAGCAGTTAGCTCAGCGGCATGGCTGGCTGTTTTATACCACCAATGAATTCCTGAAACCTGACATTTCAAAAATGTAAACATAATGTTAAAATACCAACGAAGGACAATTTAGTAGCACATGCACTTCAAATGTTCAGCAGGTCTGTTAAACTAGAGGAACCAAGAATGTGTAAATCATAATTCTATTTACAGAAGATGAGTATGACACTTATAAAGGCTAAAAGCTCAAGCTCAAACCAAAGGTGTTTAATCACCTTCGCAGCTATGTTGAATCCTTCAAAAGCCAGATTTGCCATGAACAGGACCCGCCCACCATGATCGATCAAAACTTGAGAATACCAGTTCAGAAAAAATCTTCCATAATAGCCATCAAAGTCTCCTCCATCACAGAAGAATCCAGTTTCATGAGGCTGTGAATTATATGTGCCAGCATTATCTGGTCCTCTTCCCCAAAATGTATGGCCCCTTTTTTCTGCTGCTTTTTTCAAACTCTTCATCAAGTAGGCATCGTAACACTACACATTTTCGGTGAAAAAAATCATATTGGTTTTGATACTTTCTAGGAAATAATAACAAAAAAAGACACTTATAGTAGCACCTGAAATTCTCCAATGCCTGGGTATTTCCAACCATGCCTTGCAAAATAGGATGGATACCTTAGCTCTCCACAAGGGCCTAATCCAACTTCTATCTCAAAAATACTGCCATCCTCGAAATATTCATCAAATTCCATTCTGAAGCTTCTCATGAAGTCAAAATATACCTATGGATAAATACTGTATAAGACAGAACAGAACTAACTGAATCCCAAAAATAAATGGGCAACCACATAATTCGATGGGCACAAGTTGTCAGCAAGATAGACAGCAGCTACAGAGTTCCATGAGCACATGTGAAAGAATATACATCAATACAAAAATATGCCAAAGTAGGACTTGTATGAATAACGAGATAAGTACTAACATTGATATCTGAAAGGAACATGGTAGGAAAAATAAAGTATACCTCAAGTGCAGTCCGACCCTTTAAAACCCTCACTTTATCAATACCCCATGTAAGGCATTCAGGGTTCCGCCTTCCTTCTTTGTCGGTGAAATATATATCCGGATTTGTATTCCCAATTTCTGCCACCCATTTAGGTAATGGAATTTGAACATCGTCTCCAACATTGCCTCCACATTCATGAAATGACATCACCACCTGATCTCGTATAATTTACAAAAGAATGTTAATGAATACTATGACATGAGCACAAAATGTACATTAAAATGTGAAAGAGATCCAGTAAATACGGTATTAAAAATGAAGAAAAGTTATGAACAGCCAAAAAGTCTCATACCCATTGATAAGTATCCCACAAATATGTCATCCGAAAAGACAGAGGTAGTGATAAATAGACAAATATCTTATAAGTGGTTTTACACCAATCTTCTCAGACTTTAATCGGAACACATAGAAAGAAAATTCAGCATGGAGGATATTCCATAAGATTATCAACATATTAATACTTAAGCCCTGTGAAAAAAATACTCATCTATGTTTCATGTTCTTCTATAATTGAAAATGAAAATATCTAGAATGAAGGAAACATAGAAAAACAATCAAATAGAATGTGTCGATAGTCAGTCCCCTTGCCCTCTTCTTCTCTTTTTAAATCATTTAGATTGTAGTCACAAATCCTTTCCCTCCCCTTCATCCCATGTAGACAGGATCAATGCTGAATTAGAACTTACTACATCTTTCTTTATCATCTCCAACCATGATATTCTTCTTTCTTACATGATAAAATTTAAATAAGGAATTAGTGCAACAGAGAAAAGTAGTCAAGCCAACAGCATTTCATAAGTACAAATGTAAAATGGCAGCAATTATCTGTCTAACTCAGACTCATATTTCCTCATCGTCTACCATGAGTTGAACAAAGCTTATTTTTATTTACCACCTTCAATTGTAAAATTCTAATTAAGAATCAGTACAAACAAGTAAACTATGTTAAGCCAACAGCTTCGAGCATGAACATATATATAAAATGACCACACCTTTTATTTGCTAACCTAAACTCCAATTACTTGTTTATTAAACCACTTGAGTCATTCTGTCCGCTGTGACATTTAGGAAAGCTTAATACCTGCAACTTCAAATTGAGGGAGCGCACCATCTCAAAAAGCTGCTTGTAAGCATTCCACCTATACTCTTGAGGCCTTTCACCCTCCACAATCCCCCACCAGCAATCAACCATCACGCCATCGACACCAATTCCCTTCAAAGCCGATAGTTGGTCAAGCAACACATGTCCATCCACTAGCTCACACTCCATACTGATCACACCTAGCTTCACCACAAACCAACCACAATCAAAAAGAAAAGGAAAGCCGACCGCATTCCAACAAGCTAATAGATCAATGTTATCACTCACCGGCAACATAACATACACCGGAACGAATGGGGTGCCGGAGAAATCACGCTCCGGCGACCTTGCTACCTGTAGAAGCAAGGAATTTGGCAAAGTTAGCGTCTTTTTGCGCTCAAGCGAAAGCACGAACGATAAAGCTCGCACCTCTTCGTCGCCGGAGGGGATCACGGGCTGCGCTGGCGAGTTCTCGGCAGCGCCGCTCGCCGCCGCCGCGGCTGTTCGGCGACGGGCGAAATCGCAGGGGTGAATTGCGGTCCGGCGGGGTGTGGGGGTCGGCCAGGTAAGAAAAAGAGGCAGCGTCGCCGTCGGTGTCGACGGCGGCGGCGACGGCGGCGGCGGCACCGCCGTCGGCCGAGACGAGAGGAAAATCATAATTTCAGTGGGCCGAGCCCACATGGCCCATTTGTAGTCGGAGAGAGTTCTTGTGGGGCCCAAAAGTTATTGGGGGTGCTGCTTTACGAGTCCCAAGCACGGGGAACCTGGGAATCGAGTTGTTGTGGGTTTTGGCCTTAGTCTCTCGCACTCTAAAGTTGGAGTTTTTTATCAAAAAAATTGGAGGGCAATTTTTAATATTAGAATCAGAGTTAATTACCAAAAAAATTATTATGATAATAAAACTACCAACAGGTTGGTTTTATAAAAAAAATAAAAAAATAAAACCAAAAACTATACAAAATATTTTTAAAAATATTTTTTTACATAAGGTGTGGCCAACGGGTGTGGTCTTGGTTGGCTCCGGATCCTAGCTGCGGCACTAGGCAACCCTAAGGCCCAGCCAAGGAGATACCGAATAGCTGACCTAGGCCAAGGAGTGGCTGTCAGCTACCCAATTTAAAAAATAAAACTTAAAAAAAATTATTTTTTATAGTTTTGGTTGAATTTTTAATTTTAAGTAAGTGTATTTTAAATAATTTTATTTTTATTTTAATAATTAGGCCTAATTTTCCCACTCCATGATGGTATAAAAAAATCTCCTCTTGTTTTAGTAAAAAGTTCAAATTAATAATAAGTTGCATTATTCCATAAATAAGGTGAAAAAGAGGGTCAAAAGTATCCAAAATTGTAAAACTTGTGATGTTAGTCAGGGTTTTATATTCTTAAACCGGTCAATTCAATCGTTGGTTTGAGTCGAGTTAGTTGTAAAACATATGCGGTGAATTGAGGCCAGCTGTGTATATGAGTCACGAGGATCAAGCGTACCCGAGTAGTATATGATAATAATATCAATAACACTACTGAAAAATAAGTTATCAAAATATGTAAGAGTATGCCAATTTATTTTGTTTACGGTAGATCATAGAATTAAATTTAAGTCGTTTATCACGTTAGGATACATTAGTTAGTTTTTTTGGTGGGTTAGTAGCTTTAGATCATGTCATTCAAATTAGGCATAATTATTTTATTTTATGGTATTATATTATATTATATTTTATTATTAATACAAGTAGAGACCGTCAAGTTTTAATTACAAAACTACCATTGATGTTATTTTTCTCCAAACCGATTGGTTTCTCTCCATCCCCAACATACATCCCGATCATCTTCCGCCCCCTCACTGCTGGTGACGGCATCACCGCCGCCAAGTGTCGCTTCCATCGGCGGCCATTTTCTTCGGCCAACCCCTCCACTGCCCTGGTTTCTCCCACACTTCCCTACTCGGTCGCCTCCCTAGCACTAGCCACCGCCCCTGCATGTGTTGCCTTGGTCGCCGCCGATAGCTTGCTGCCACCTTCCCGGCGCGGGCCAGCGCCGCCAGCCACGTTTTTCAAGCCGTACCCCTTCCACTATCCTGACACGACCTCCCCTTCACTCTGCCCTGAGCCGGCTCGCCGTGCCGCTTTGGTTGCCTACTCCGGCCGTCGCCTCTCTGCCGTCAGCTTCATCCCGTCATCTCCGTGGTCCTCGGCCTTCTATCATCATCTTCAACGTCGTCCGATCCCGTGCCACTTCTGGGGACGACGAAAGCAGCCACCTTGGTTGGTTGACCGGGAGATCTTCCACTCCGTGGCTCGGCCGCCTTGGTGATCGTCATCGCCTTCGGCCAAGTACCCATCAGCCTAGTCCGCTCCCACCTAGACCTACCTCAACAGAGGTCGAGCTCGTTCTACTCCTCTCAGCGTCCTTCTCTTCCTTACCAAGCCGTCACTGTCACTGCCATTTCCTTCTCCGGCAGGATGCTCCGGAGACGCCACCGCTGGATTTTGGCTCGGCCACTGTGATCACGCCGACCTTCCCTCCCCTAGCCGTGCCTGCCGGGACCAGTCCCTTGTCCTCCTTGCTGTTTGGCAGGCCGCGACACTGGGTTGCAGCTGTGTGACATCACCTGACGGCAACAGCTGTCCCTTGCCGGTGACTGGTGCTAGAAATATGTAGTAGCATATGGCTTGGTATGGAGTACCGAGCATAGCATTGCATGGCACCAAGGAAACCTCATGATGGGTTCGGTGTAGCGGCTTGACCAGCAGCTATGAATGAGCAAGTGCCGAGCATTGGCGGAGCGAGGTTATGAGCAGTGACCGAGCATACCAATGCCGAGTTCTGAGCATGAGCGAGAATGTGTGCGACAAGTAACGGCAGTGCGAGGTTGAAGTGCCAAGCATGCCGATGCAGTGACTGAGCGTGCCGAGAATTGGGTCAGTATTTGGTAGCGAGTAGTGACTAAGGATTGGAGCGGTACATGCATGCTGCAGTGCCGAGCCAGGTAGTGAGCAGAACAGCGGCAGTGCCTGTGCATGAGCGCTACCGATCCAAACAGCGGCAGCGCGTGAGGGTGGTGCATGGGCGCTACCGATCAATGTAGCAGTATCCTGACAGGAGCGTTGGGGTTGCTGGGCAGCGCAGCGGTGCATTATGGTGCGGTATGGGGTGTGTGCACAAGGCTAGGCGTCGGTGGCTGGGTTGACAGGGAGTGGGCTGAGGGTCAAACCAGCAGGGTTTGACCATGCAGCCGACGAACATCTAAGGAGTTGGTTGTTCCAGGAATTGCCGATAAGATATGGATAAGATCATGATCTTCCACAAGCCAATGAGGGATAATTGGTGATGACTCACTTGAAGGGAATATATATGTAATCTTTGGAGATAGGGGGCTGATGTGTGGATATACATGGTCGAGCCTAGATTGTGTGATATATTCTGGAGATCTTTGGGAGTTGGTTATTTGGATAATACATGTACCCAAGTGCAACAAAACATGGGGACATGTTTTATATAAAGGGACAGCCTTTATGTGAAATGCAGAAGAGAAGAAGATGACTGGAGAAGATCATGTGCATTCTTTGTGGAGGAGAATAGCCTGGATCATGCAAGGAGAGGGTTGCTGCAGCTAATTCGTGGAGTTCGGATTGGGACCACAAGTGGGACGACTGCAAGGTAGTGGTCAACAGGTTTGCCCCTAAGATCAGGTACATGTATTTGTCGTGGTACAACCTAATTGCTTTCTAGTTGAGAAAATTGCATGTAAAATAGGTTGATCTAGGGGGATTGACTTGGGATTGCATGTGAGGACTTGTTTGATAAGAGAGGCTCATTGTTCTCACGGTCTCTCGAGCAAGTGTAGAGAGGCAAAGTCGTGGGGGTTGTATGTCCACGACTTGCAAGTGGTTTGGTGAGAGATTGCTTGTAATTTCTTTTGTTTATAGAGTTGAAATAAAGGTTGGGTGGATTCCCATAATTGTGGGTGGTGTGATCATCAGGTTTGGGACCAAGGGGCTGGACCTGTGATTCTGGCTTCTAGTTTGTGCCGAGGTTGTGGCATGACATATTATGGTCTTGGCAAGTTGTGTGTGTTGCTGTGATCTGATAGCCGGTACCGATAGCCGACACTAGCAACACTAGGTAGTTGGGCGTGGTGTCGAGTGTCGGTGTGCTTGTGTTCGCAAGGGGAAGCCTTCGGTGTACTGCTGCAAATAGCGATTCTTTGCTGGGTGACAGTGGTAGACTAGTGTTCCTAGGAGGGGAATATGCCGCACGGGACAGGTTTTAGGGTGAAAAATTTTAGCTCTAAATCAACCCTGTGACAGTAGGTATCAGAGCATTGTTGAAATTCCGGAGGACTTGTGAAGCAACATAGCTTTTCGGGGAAAGGCCTCCACTTTCTACCGAAGTTAGTAATCAGCATGGACACATGGTCAGATGCTCCTAGGGAGAGAATTGTGCGGCTGGAGGTGTTGATAGGTGGACCTATCGATAGTGGAGATAGGCATACCATCTTGGAGCGACTGTAGTCCCTAATTGAAGGGATGAGGGACTTGAGTGCTTGGGTTGACGAATGACCTGAGCCCAGTATAGCACAAGTTGAGACAGCGGAGATGTTGGAGGGTCTCCGGGCTACTTTTTAGGCGATGCATGCAGATGTAGCATTGCCGAAATAGGTTATGGTGATGCAGCCTTAGCACGGTATTGGTGTTGACTAGATAGGGGAAGCTAACTCCATTCCGGGTAGGCTTAAGGTTCCAGAGCCGAAGAAGTTCGAGGGGAATATGTCAGCCAAGGACGTAGAGAACTTCATCCGGGATATGTAGGAGTACTTTGTGGCTACAAATATACCGGGAACACCAGGTTTCTTTGGCCATCATGTTTTTGTCGGGGGACGCCAAGTTATGGTACAGGACTCACACCGAGGAAGATGAAAATACCCGGTTGACCTGGCATGGAGACTTAGACACTACATGGGTGGCAAGGGACCGACTCAAGAGGCTGAGACAAACAAGAATAGTGAGAGAATATGTCAAGGAGTTCAGTTTTTGTCTTTTCGACATCAAAAATATGTTGGAGGTGGATAAGTTGTTTAACTTCATCACGGCTTTGCAACCATGGGCACAAATGGAGCTGAAAAGGCAGAAAGTACAAGACTTACCTACAGCAATGGCAACAGCTGATGCACTGGTGGACTTTAAACCTATTGGGGGCGTGAAAGCTGATAGCTCGGGTAAGAAGTTCCAGCCAGGCAAGGTGTAACACACCAAATCCGGTTCACGCTCGTGAACCAAACTGGCATGTTACAGGCCCCGGTTAGGTCGGCTAACCCGAACCCAACTCGTGCGGATCTAATCTCGGCGTCTTAAGATGAAGATACGACTCGTCATACATGGATGAATGCACGGAATCCTAACATGATACTACATGGATGACATGCAAACTAAATTACACACCAATACAATTACGATCAAATCAGTAAAAATTCTAAAATAACACGGACAAAATCTCCCCTAAAAGTGCAATTAGGGGCCACCCTGTCAAATAATATATATAAATATATATGCATGTATCAACAATTTCATTCACACAGAATCTAATCTACTATACACTCATTCTGAAGCTTGGGTCTCAACCCACAACGCTTCCACTGTGCAATCTATTCACATTTCCTTTTCCTGTCATCATGTCTTAGTATTTCATCTCATCATGTCCTCAAATTTTAGCATTTAATCACATCACATCAATATAATAACATCATAACAAAATATAACCACTCAATCGACTGACATGTGTGCAAGCGACGACAGTGCTCCTCCGTCCAAACTGGCTCCTCCAACTCGTGATTATTACCTACATATAGTATAAAAACATGTCAGTAACAAGTGTTACTGGTCCGGAAAATAAAATAACTATAACAAGCTGGCTATGAGAGCAAACTCTCATATGAAAGAAAACATCATATACTCCTCGTGAACACTCTGAAGGGCACCTACTGAGGAGCCACTGGGCTGTAGACCCGGTAGCATCCCGAACTGACTGATCTATTGCTGCTGATGCCTCTCTCGGCATTTTCTTACTTCATTTTCTGGTCTCAAATCCTAAGCCCTCTCCTTACCTCCATATTTCTCCTGGCCTTGAGCACGAAGGCCGAGTACTCTCAGGCAGTCGCCTTTAGTACCCTTTGAACCACAAGTCCAGACATGCGCTGTACTAAACAATACCTGTAAACCTCCACGTTCTCCGGGTGTGAGGAACTCAAACGCTGGAGTTGTCAGGATCCCTCGGGAATGGAACAGTCCGCTGCACTAATCCAGAGCCCACTTTGACTATCACGACATCCGCTCATGGTACGTGCAGTCGGTTTCTCCATCTCTCGTCTCACTGAAAACTCGATAAAATTATATATATATAGGCCTGGGAAGGGATTTATATAATAGGCCCGAAGGCAACTTGTGGTGGATCTTGTTTTCGAAATCATCCTCGAGGGATCTCATCCTCGAGGGGTTATTAATCCGGAAAACTGTTCGATTAAATAGCCCGAGTTAAGTGGGATCCAATAAAATGCCACTTAACCCGTCCTGCAAATAATAAAATAAACATACAATAGAAGAGAACATAAAACAGAGACGAGTCCTAAACGGACCTGGTAGAAGCTCCAAGCGTGTCATCACGCCTAGGCGGCGAGCTCCTACTCCGTACCTACACATCAAAACTAAATACTAACGCCCGCTAACTAAATGATGCATCAAACGTCATGATCAGACACACTCACAATCAACAATCAACCATAACAATCAACAATTATGAATGTAAATAATTCTAACTTATTCCTATTAACACCAATTTTATTATATTTCCTAAGTTACGTTTTACTCGATTATCATGCTCAAATTTACTTTACTTCATTAGATCACTTAACCTTCATTCTCTGTTAATCACATCATGCACATCTTTACTTCATTCATAGTCTGGCATTCATCATGACAACTACTTAATTCTAGCATGCTATGCTAACAATCATCATCAATTTTAAATAATTAAATCAGAGGTAATTATACCTCACGTCATCGGCAATCGGTGATGGCTAGGGTTTTGTCGCGCGTCTCAGAGCTCGAATTTGGCGCTTGTCGGCGTCCGAAGTTCGATCGGGTTCGACTGGGTGAGCTCCACGAAAGATCTGGTGAATCGCAGCAATTCCAATTTTCTGGCGGGTTTTGGTGGTTTTCCGATAGCTTCCGGCGGTTTTCTGGCAATAGTCGCCAATGGCGTCTACTGGCCGGAAAGTGGTCATATTGGGTACCATTGGAACCGGCTCGGCGAGCCCGACGCATCTATGACGTCGACACTGCCAACGGAGGTGGTGGCTCACTGGGAAATGCCTAAAACAGGGGTGGTGGGGATGGGTGACTCTATCCGGCCGGCCTGGGCAGTGACGGCCTCTGCTCCGGTCAGGAAAGGTCACTGGGTGGTCGACGGTGTCGAGGCGACCACCCGATCATGGCGGCGATGGTTGCTGGCGGCGCGATCAGCAACAGAAGCGCGACTCAATTGTGTGGCTTCCTCACGTCGCGGTGGCCAGATGTTGGCCGAGCCGGGTCGAGGCGGCACGGCGATGCCGTGGCAGGGCTAGGTAACACCAATCGGCGGCAGGCCGGTGTCGACAGTGGCGGCGTGCGGCTAGGGTTTGGACGGGGAAGAAGAAAGAAAGGTTGAGGGGGTGAGAAAAATAACTGGGTGGCAAACTTGTAAATAATACTTGACTCATGTCCAGCTCGAGTCAAGAATAATAACTAAGTTGTATTAAATCCTAAAAAAATCGGGAAAAATCCCATAAAATCAAACAAACACCAAAACATCATAATGATATGCTCTAGAACTATCAACTCACCCAAATTGCCTATAACACGTCCTAACGCAGTAAATGGCCTAAGACTAATTCTACGATCTACTATGTATAAAAATAAAAAAAGTAACTGGCATACTCTCATATATCTGATAACTCATTCTGTTCTGCTGTGTTCATGACGTTATCATCATATACTTGGGTACGCATGACCCTCATAGCTCATACACGTGACTGGCGTCGGCTCAGTACACGTGTTCTGAAACTGACTCGACTCGAAAATAACGGTCGAACCGACTGGTTCTGAATCTAAAACCCTAACTCGAATCGTGGGTTTTACACAAGGGTAGCAACAAGGATGGCACAGATAGGTAGTCCAAACCAAGGCGAAAGTGGAAGGAGTTCAACTTTAGGGCAGGTAGCTACAGCCAAGTTGTTGATGTGAAGAAATCTGGTTGTTTCTTGTGCAATGGGTTACATAGGGCAAAGGAGTGTCTGACTAAGGCCAAGATCAGTGCTATGGTGGCAGCTGAAGACCCAGGTCAAGAGGAAGAGAGGCCTCCTGCTCGAACATCTACCCTTCAGATACTCGGGGCATTGAAAGCCGAACACATAGCTCAGGGTGGTGTTGACATGATGTATGTTCCAGTTGTAGTGAATGGCAAGAGAGTCTCAGCTCTTATTGATACTAGTGCGACGTACAATTTTGTTTCAAAGGGGATGGCTTTGGAGTTAGGGATGAGGATTAAGACTAATACTAGCAGGATCAAGGCAATCAATTCACAAGTAAATTAGGTGGACGTTATAGCAAAAAATGTCAGGGTTTGTCGGGGAGACTATGAGGGCTAAATGGATTAATGGTGATCGAAATGGATGATTTCGACTTGATCATTGGTCATGTTTTCATGAGGACACTGGGTGTGGGAGTATTTCCACAGCTCGGGGGAATACTGATTATGGTCAAAGGGGGTGCCAGCTTTGTTCGTGGTCAGGGAGGACCTTCGGGGATTGAGGATTGCACCTTCAGTGGAAAGCACTTGTCGGTAATGCAAGTGGCTCGGGGGTGTAAGCGTGGTGCCTTGACTTATCTTCCAGTGATGGTAAAGGTCCAACCGGATCGTGTGGTGGCGGTGCCAGATTTGATGGTGGGATTACTTGAGGAATATGACGATGTAATGCTTGCCGAGTTGCCAGATGGGTTACCTCCCAAGAGAGGATCAAGCACCAGATCGAGCTAGTACCAGGAGTTAGGGCACCAGCTAAGGTGCCATATAGAATATCACCTAAGGAATTCATAGAACTAAAAATCTAGGTAGGAGAGTTGCTAGAGTCTGGGAAAATTCAGCCTATCAACTGCACCATATAGAGCTCCTGTTTTGTTCCAAGAAAGGACAAATGGATCATTTTGGTTATGTGTTGATTATCGGGGGCTGAATAAGGTAACTATCAAGAACAAGTACCCTATTCCTTTAATAGTTGATATGTTTGATAGACTTTGTAGAGCCAGAGTGTTTCCTAACCTGGATTTGAGGTCGGGATATTGGCAAGTCCAGATTGTGTCGGAGGATGTCCCAAAGATGACTATTGTCACAAGGGATGGGTCCTACAAATTCCTTGTGATGCCATTTGGATTAACAAATGCACAAGGTACAGTTTGCAACATGATGAATGATGTCTTCAGAGATTTCATTAACAAGTTCATGGTGGTGTATCTGGATGACATAGTTGTGTACAGTAAGTCCATGGAGGAGCACTAGGGTCATTTGAGATAGGTCCTGGATCAGCTAAAGGAGCATAAGCTATTTGTGAAACAAAAAAAGTGTGAGTTCAGCCTGAAGGAGATCAGCTTCCTAGGCCACCGAATTGGCCAAGGTGAGGTGCGAATGGAGGAATCAAAGGTGAAGGCAATTAGGGAATGGCTGAAGCCAACTAAGGTGATGGAGTTGAGGAGCTTCCTAGGGCTGACCAATTACTATCGAAAGTTCATACATGGGTACAACCATGTAGTGTCACTGTTGATTGATCTGTTAAGGAAGACAGTCATGGGGATGGTCAGAGCCATGCTAGGTAGCTTTTGATGAGCTAAAAGTTGCCATATCATCAAAACCAATATTGAAATTGCTGGATTTCAATCAACCATTCGAAGTGGTGATAGAAACTTCGGATAGAGCCGTGGGAGGTGTGCTACAGCAAGGAGGGCATCTTATAATTTTGGAGAGTTGGAAGCTGAAGGAGGCTGAGATGAGATATTCAGCCCACGAGAAGGAGATGCTAGCAGTAGTTCATTGTCTCAGAGTGTGGCGAGTGCACTTATTGGAGTCCAAGTTTGTGGTCATTACCGATAATGTTGCTAATACCTTTTTCAAGACCCAGAAGAAGCTGTCGCCGAGACAAGCAAGGTGGCAAGTGTTTTTGGCTGAGTATAACTTCGAGTGGCTACACCAGCCAGGTAAGTCCAATCAGGTAGCTGATGCACTTAGCAGGAAAAACCTGGAGCTGGTGGCGGCCTTGACAAAGATAGAAACTGAGCTACTAGGGCAGGTCTGGGAGTTAGCAAAGAGGGATCCCGAGTACAGGAAATTGGTTGATAGGATCAGTGAGGTACTGGTTCAGAAACATTGGTTGGATGATGGAGTGGTCTATGCGAGTGGGGGTTGGCTATACATTCCTACTAGTAGACTATGACAAAAGCTGATGGAGGAGTCCCATGACACCCAGTGGCTAGGACATCCGGGTAGAGGCTGGATGTATGCACTCATGTCACGAGTGTACTATTGGCTAGGGTTGGAGGCCGATATAGAGTCTTTCGTGAGGTCTTGTCTGGTGTGTCAGTAGGACAAGGTGGAGAGAAGACTAGAGGCTGGTTATTTGCAGCCTTTACCTACACTGACGAGGCCTTGGAGTTTGGTTTCATTAGACTTTGTCTCAAGGTTCCCTAAGGTGAGGGAATGTCTTTGGTGTTGGTCGTAGTTGATCGATTCTCCAAGTACGCCGTATTTGTAGCACCACCGCATGCATGCTCTACTGAGACAGCTGCTAATTTGTTCTTCAGAAATGTGGTAAAGCATTTTGGAATGCTGGCAAACATTGTGAGTGACCGCGACACTAGATTCACAGTATGATTCTGGACAGGTTTGTTTGAGTTACTGGGGAGTAAGCTGAACTTCTCTACAGCCAACCATCCTTAGTCTGATCAAAAGACTGAGAGGGCGAATGCATTACTCAAGGAGTGTCTAAGGCATTTCATCACAGCCAGTCAGGGAACTGGTTGGAGCTTCTTGATGCGGCATAGTTTAGCTACAATTTGCACCGCTCTTTAGCAACAGAGCTGAGTCCATTTGAGGTTGCAACGGGCCATTAGCCTCTTACACCATAGGAGGTTGCTCTACAGGGATGTGGAGTGAAGTGTTCAGTTGCATTTAGGTTTGTCAGGGATCGACAAGACCTATATGAGGATGCGGTGGATTCTCTAGCCAAGGTGACATGTAGGATGAAGAAGTATGTGGAATTGAGAAGAAGGCCATTATCATTCAGCGTTGGGGACAAGGTTATGTTGAAGCTCACACCATAGATCTGGAAGAAGATTAGATGTACCGAGGTGCATAGGACATTGGTGCAAAGGTACGACGATCCTTTCAAGGTGGAGAAGGCTATTAGGAGCGTGGCATACCAGTTGAAGTTGCCCGATAGGTATAAGCTTCACCCAACTTTTCATGTAAGCTTTCTCAAGCCATTCCACAAGGATTTGGTCAATCCAAGGAGAGCTCCATCTATAGTCGGAAAACAGTTTGAGAAGAAGGTGGGAAAGATCTTAGAAAATAGGCAAGGTGCTCCAAACACTGGGATGGAGTATCTTATCAAGTGGAAGGGGGAACCGAGAAGCTAGGCAAGCTGGGAAAAGGAGAAGGATGGGTGTAACAGTGGGGCGCCCAAGGGTGCTAGGGTTTGGCGGTTGTCCCTAGTCATCCCACATCTAAGACCGGTAGTCGGTGCTATCCGGGTGGTGAAACAACTTACCAAGTGCTAACCTTTGTTATAGTTGTAGGTAAGGAGGAACCTAGGGTGCATGGTGTGCCCGTGACTGGTGCTAGAAGTATGTAGCGACATATGGCTTGGTATAGAGTACTGAGCATAGCGCTACATGGTGCCAAGGAAACCTCAGGATGGGTTCGGTGTAGCAGCTTGACGAGCAGCTATGATTGAGCAAGTGCTGAGCATTGGCAGAGCGAGGCTATGAGTAGTGACCGAGCATACCAATGCCGAGTGCCGAGTATGAGCGAGCATGTGTGTGACAAGCAGTGACAATGCGAGGTTGAAGTGCCGAGCATGCCGATGCCTAACCAAGCGTGCCAAGAATTTGGTCAGTATTTGGTAGCGAGCAGTGTCGAGGATTGGAGTGGTACGTGCATGCTGCAATGCCAAGCCAGGTAGCGAGCAGAATAGTGGCAGCGTGCGTGCATGGTGCATGAGCGCTACCGATCCAAATAGAGGTAGCGCACGGGCGTGGTGCATGGGCGCTACCGATCAATGTAGTGGTATCTCAACAGGAGCGTTGGGGTTGCTGGGCAATGCAGCGGTGCATCATGGTGTAGTATGGGGTGCATGCACAAGGTTGGGTGTCGGTGGTTGAGGTTGCCCGAGAGTGGGCTGAGGGTTGAATCAGTAGGGTTCGACCATGCAACCGACATACATCTAACGAGTTGGTTGTTCCAGGAATTGCCAATAAGATATGGATAAAATCATGATCTTCCATGAGCCAATGAGGGATAATTGGTGATGACTCACTTGAAGGGAATATATACGCGATCTTTGGAGATAAGGGGCCGACATGTGGATATACATGGTCGAGCCTAAATTGTGTGATATATTTTGGAGATCTTTGGGAGTTGGTTATTTGGATAATACATGTATCTAAGTGCAACAGAACATGGGGACGTGTTTTATATAAAGGGATGGCCTCTATGTGAAATATAGAAGAGAAGAAGATGATTGGAAAAGATTGTGTGCATTCTTTGTGGAGGAGAATAGCCCGGATCGTGCAAGAAGACAACTTGGGGTTGTTGCAACCAATTCGTGGAGTTCGGATTGGGGCCACAAGTGGGAAGACTGGAAGGTGGTGATCGACGGGTCTGCCTCTAGGATCAGGTACATGTCTTTGTCGTGGTACAAGCTACTTGCTTTCTAGTTGAGAGAATTGCATATAAAACAGGTTGATCTAGGGGGACCGACTTGGGGTTGTGTGTGAGGACTTGTTTGAGAAGAGAGGCTCATTGTTCTCACAGTCTCTTGAGCGAGTGTAGAGGGGCAAAGTCATGGGGGTTAGATGTCCACGACTTGCAAGTGGTCTGGAGAGAGATTGCTTGTAATTTCCTTTATTCATAGAGTTGAAATAAAGGTTGGGTGGATTCCCATAATTGTGGGTGGTATGAACATCAGGTTTGGGACCAAGGGGCTGGACTTGTGATTCCGGATTCTGATTCGTGCCAAGGTTGGGTGATCAGTTCTTGTGGTGTGACATACTACGGTCTTGGCGAGTTATGAGTGTTGTTGTGATCTGATAGCTGGTATCGATAACTGACACCAGCAGTGTTAGGCAATTGGGCATGGTGTCGAGTGTCGGTGTGCTTGTGTTCGCAAGGGGAAGCCTTCGGTGTACTACTGCAAATAGTGGTACTTTGCTGCGTGATAGTGGTAGGCTGGTGTTCCTAGGAGGAGAATACGCCACACAGGACAGGTTTTGGGGTGAAAAATTTTAGCTCTAAATCAACGCTGTAACACTAGGTATACTTAATTTAAAATTAATGACACGATTTATGATTAATTAGCATGATGTATTCATTAATTGTGATACATTGACCGTTGATGATGGAATGATAGAATTGCATATAACTTGATTATTATGATCTTAATAAAGATGTTATGGTTGATTATTAATAACTTGTTATTATAAAATATAATGAGGATGAATTAGATTGAAGCATGTAAGTCAGTAAATAGTTGATAAGTTGATTATGCAATTATAATGCAAATTTTCTTAATACGGTATAATTGGTCATACTAATATCGTGCGTTAATTATGATAGGATGCCCTAAGTTGAGATTTTGATCTAATTGATGTTGCATGTTTTATATGATGTGATGATGAGTAGATGCACTTGAACTTGGTATACATGCATCATATTTGGCGTTAGTATTTATATTTGATGTGTAGGTATGGAGTAGGAGGTCGCCGCCTAAGTGCATGACTCTTGCTTGGAACTTCTATCAGGTTTGTTTATGACTAGCCTCTAATTTATCACTCTATTTTGTATGATTTGATTTATTATTTACAGGATGGTTTAATTGGTGTTTTATCGGATCGTACTCAACTCAGGTTATTTAGTCGAATAGTTTTCCAGATTAATCACCCTCGAGGATGAGATCCCTCGAGTATGATTTCAAAAACAAGATCCACTACAAGTTACCTTCGGGCCTATTATATAAAATCCTTTCCTAAGCCTATATATATATATATATATATATATATATATATTTTATTGAGTTTTCAATGAAATGAGAGATGGTGAAAGTGACTCGCATGTACCATGAGCAGATGCATATGCTAGTCATAGCGAGTTCTAGATTAGTGAAAGGTTGTTCCATTCATGAGGGATCCTGACAACTCTGCATTTTAAATTCCTCACACCCAAAGAATGTGGAGGTTTACGGGTACTATTTAGTATAACACACGTTCAGACATGTGGTTCAAAAAGTAATGAAGGTGACTACCTAAGAGTACTCGGTCTTCGTGCTCATGGCCAGGAGATATATGGAGGACATGAGAGGGCTTAGGATATATTGGTAGTCCCGCAAGATCATAAAAATGAGAAAATGCCAAAAGAGGCATCAACTTAGTACAGGATGCTATCATATCTGCAGCCTGGTGGCTCCTCAATAGATATCCTTTAGAGTGTTCATCATAAGATATAAAAATATTTCTTTCACATGAGAGTTAGCTCTCATGGCCAGTTTGATAGATATATTTTGGATCTGTAACACTCAATACTAATGTATTTTTATTATATATAAGTGATGATAAGGAGTTTGATGAGCCAGCCTGGACGGAGGAGCAGTGACGTCTCTTGCACACACACCCATTGATGTTAGAATGCTTTGTTATTTTTACTGATGATATAATGTTATGATTAAAATGTGATGATAGTAAGATTTTCGTAATGAAATGCAGATCATGATGACATGATGTGAATTTTATTTTTAGTAAATATGTTTAAATGTTGAATATGCATAACACCCAGTGTTGAAATTTAAATGTGAATGAAAATGATCAGATGTGTCAATACCAAGTTCACACATGTATATGAAATGTAAATTAGCAGTCGAGTCAAGAATCAACACAAAAATAAATTATACAGTTGAATAAAAGTATTATGTGAATATTTTATTAAATATTTATATTGTTTAGGATCTAACAAGGTGACCCCTATTGTACTTTCGGGGGACACACTATCTATTTTGTTTTAGGGGTTATTGATTTTTATCGTGATTGATTGGTTTAGTATGATTTGGTCGATATGACATTCATATAGTATCATGTTAGGCTCCTAGCATTTCATTTATGCATTGTGATGATTATCTTTTGTCTGAAGATGTCGAGAGTAGGTCCATTCGCATTATGTTTGGGTTAGCCGACGTAATCGAGTGACCGGTAACATTCTGATTCAGTTCGTGAGGAGACCAGATTTGAGCTGATACAAAACCTCCTATGGCATAGGTACTTTTTTGCCCTAGAATACATCTTAGTTTGATTGGTCCATTTAGATTCCACTAATTATTCTCATAAATAAAAAAAATTAACTCCATGTGAGCATATATTCATTTACAAAAAAAATACTTAAAAAAACGAATATAAACTCCACTTAAAGAACACGTAAAAATGCATTAAAAACCCATGTTGAACCGGGAAATCTCATTGTGCAACCACTTTACTTGAGTTCTGCTGTTGGTATCAAGGGAGGTGGGAAGAGCAACAAAAATGGGAGGACGCCATAGTAAGGCCACCACTACCCCACTGCCCCCCACCTCCATCACACCACAACAGACAACCACTCATCACCACCATCAACCACAACCTTTGTCATCGACCACCACCACAACCACGATAATCATCCTCACCACCACCAAATCTATGATACCATCCTTGCTTTCCTCCCTCACTTTCACCTCACCTAAGTTTCTATTTCAAATATACGCCGACTTACATACCATACAAAAAGTGAGTTTCACATCTCAATGGTCTCCTCCCATTTATGTCGTTGTCCGCAAACTCCCTCCAACAATAATAAGAGAGTTTTGACGACATGGTTGCATGTTGAGACTACTTAACCCAACATGAATTATTTTTAATATATTTTTCTGCACATTTTTAAGTGAATTTATACCATTTTATTGAAAAAGTTTTCTTTTATTATAAATGATTATCATTTTCCCATAATCAGTGTTAATTTCTTTTATTTATGGGGATAATTATTAGAATCTATGTGGACCAATCAAAATAGGGTGTATTTTAGGGCGTATATGTAAGTTCCCTCTAATAGTTAATTTCATATCCCATGACTAATATATTAGTGAGGGTGTACTCTATGATCTTGGCCTTTGTAATTTGTATCAATATCTCAGCCGCTGGTGTGCTGACTTGTTATTTTTCTTTTTTTGTGTGATAATAGATAAAATGATTGGATGTATATGTTATTTGGCTGTGTATGTTAATTTGCCTATATATCACAATTATGTAGTTACTACTAATAATTAAAGTGATTTGTTTTTTTTAGATGTTTGATAATTTTAATATATTATCATATTTGATTTTTTTATGAAGTTATATATGTTTATCTATGATTGAGAGACTGATTTTTTTTTAGATGTTTGATAATTTTAATATATTATCATATTTGATTTTTTTATGAAGTTATATATGTTTATCTATGATTGAGAGACTATGTGTTTTGCTATTTTGGATGCTAAAAGCTTGAAAAATGATGGTTTATATTGAGTCTACGGACTGTTGAGGGACTTGTTATAACTTATTTGTGTTTTGTTTTATGACTTTTTATAATTGGTTTAATTATTTTGTGTTGAAATTGTTACTTTATATGAGTTGTTTATACAAGCTTAATGTGAATCTTAAAGTTGTAAGAGAGACTCCACATTTTTAAGTAGAAATTATATTATCAATATATTGAGTCCAGTATAATACCCTAGATCCAATTCAACCCAGTTAAAACCCATTAGAAACATGTATACCAAGTGCACTCTGGAAATCGGGCATGACATCCAATATGTTATTTAAAACTATGGTTCGAAGGCTCTAAATGTTTAGAGTCTGGAGCAGGGTCAAACCACATATGTTTGCAAGAAGGTAAGTTCCGTGACTCAAAATTGTGACCTCTTAGTCGGATGAAAACAAGTCTTTTGGATGATTAGGATCGGGAAGGGGTAAGACTGAGTCAGGGATGTGTATCTCAAGAGGGATAGGACAAAGGTCAAGACATTATTTTCAAAATTTATCATTTCCTTTTTAACGAAAAACTAGGCAGTGACATGTACCATGGGCAGGCTACACTTAAATGCTATTTGAATAGTTTTTAATAATATAATTTAATCAAATAGTATAAAAAATATCCAAATAAAATTTAACATCATTACATTGATAAAAATATTTGTATTAATATATAATAAATGATACATTATATAAAAAGCAAAAAGCAAACTATTTTTCACCACTTTGTTAAGCTACCTCAATAAAATCTCTATTCTAAAAAAGTAAAATTATAATATGTAATTTATATATACTCTATTTACATATAATTTACTCTATCAAAAATTTCTTCATCATTTGTGCGAAGATGAGCTCACCTATCTTTATTGAGTGATCAACTTATAGCTTCTAAAATTTAGTAAAAAAATAACATTAACAAATTATCTTTCTATCCCTTTCAACAATACAATAAACTCATATATTTTCTAATAAAACACTGCCAAAATGTTTAGATTGATTACATGCATTTAATTTGACTATCTTTTTCAATAATCTTATCACCACCTATTGTATTTAGCCATTCGGATTTTTTATCAAAATATCTAAAAAATTAGTCTCACATAGTGCAAACAAAAAAATGAAAAACATCAAAACTTATAAAAAAAATGAACATCAAAGGGAAAATAAATGCTAAAAAATGGAAAAAAATTGGATGTGAAAAGGTATTAAGTCACATTTAGTATATTGTAATAAATTTCAATGTGATTCTTAAAATAAAAAAAGGATTTATAGAAAATTTTTTGAAGAAATATAAAATTTACAAAAAATACTTTTTGATAAAAAATAGTACAACCTTTTAAATATAACCTTTGTTAAAAAATTATTAAAAGCCAAAAAATACATCCTTTCCATAAGAACACCCTTTTCTAGAAAGGGAGCCCTATTATAAAGATAAATATTTCGTAAGACTAATATCGTACCTAATAATCAATTAGTATGAATACCAATAATCCAAATAAAAGTACTTTTGGTACAACTATCATTAGATGCAATGTTTTGTGTAAAAAAAGCTACACTAAAAGATGCAATTATTGGAAAGTAACATTTAACATATTGTAATATAACCTTTTTTGAAAAATTATTAAAAGTTAAAGAATGCATCCTTTCCTTAAGATTAACATTTCTAAAAAGAGTATTCATTTATAAGGAGAAACATCTCGTAAGATTAATATCGTACCTAATTACCAAGTGGCATGACTATTTGGTGCAATTGCCATTAGAAACACAACGTTTCGTGCAAAAAAAAGCGACACTAAAAGATACAATTATTGGAACGTCATATTTAGTATATTGTAATAGATGGGTTTGACTTGGGCACAAAGGTTTTAAATCCAAAGAATTTGTATAGATTTTGTTAGAATAGTCTCACATCTCCACATTCTATATGATAATCTCCACATACTATATGATAATGGGTGGGTCTTTTATGTACGTAACTTTCTAAGCTTTCTAAAATAATTATTTGTTTTGAATTGATGCTCGTAATTTCATTCTCATATATTATATAATATCAGAGCCAACATGCATGTTCTTAATGTTTATAAAGTAACTAGTTATTTTGAATTTAAGCCCGTGAACCCATCTTGACAGTGTACCCCCTTATGTGAGTTGTGCGGATGTAGTTTACACGGCTCATCTGTAAACACTCTATGGCATAGAGGCAAGATCTACGTATCAACGACGTGTAAAGTTCACTTGGACGTGCAGGACTATATGTGAGAGTTTTCAAGGCTTTTAAAATAGCTAGTCATTTTGAATTTAAGTTTACTGATGAATTCTGAAAATACCCCCGCCCCTTTTTTTTTTTTGCAATCACTACTCTCCTGTGTCGACCGTTTTAAATATTAAAATCTTTATTTTTGCTTCTTGAAAGATGATTCATTGTAAGGTACCTAAAAGAGTATATAATCATTTGAAGTTCTTCTACATTCACTCGTGCCCTCATTATTGTGCTATTTTATTACACATCTATTCTGTAATTTAAGTATTTATCATATTCAGAATTATGCATATTACTTTGTTAAATTCAAACTAAAATCCCATAGCTTCTTTCCCAGTTCTACATCCTGTGCTTTTACGCTTGGAATGGCTATGTTGCTATCACTGAAATATTTTCCGCTCAGACCTTCAACTTGGGGATGCAAAGCCACATAACAAGTAGTTGCTGCTCCCTGCAAGGAACAATAAAATAATCAAACTAATAACAAAATGGTACTTGAAAAGCAATGAATGCTAATATAACTGTACAATGAATGTAGAAGATTAAAATCAATCCCAAAAAAATTGTTCTATGTGCCTAAAAATGTGTAGTTTCATCTGCCCAACACCTGATTCAACCTTAGGTAACTGTAAAAGAACGAACAAGATCATGAATCTCCATGGATAGATACACTTTTCCCAACATTGTTTTCTTGTTCTAAATTCTAAATTAAGGGGGACTACTTTTTACTCAGCTCGGCCAGTGCTCGTCCATTGCTGTCCCAAACTTGGATAGAGGATGAGGGCTGGCATGAGGAACTATCAAAACTTTGTCATTTGTAAATAGCATGGGTTCTAAATAAGGATCCTATTTCCCTATCCCCTTTTTGTGTTAAAGTAGAAGAAATATGGCAGACAGCTTTCTACAACACTGGTGAGCAAATGCAAGGAGGTAAGAATATTGCTAGTATTTAGTTTTCTGGACAACCCAATCTAGTTTGAAAAGATTTCATGCAAAAACATTTGCGAACAAGAAAAAACAAATGTTTATAACGTTAAGCATTAAGATTTTTTTCCTTATTCAAGGTATAGTTTAAGCTGAATAGTTATCACATTCATAGTCAAAATATCATCAGATCAGACACAAATATACCTGTTGGACATTCTTGAGGAAAACTTTCCCTAAAGTCATCACAATGCCTGCAAATCATTAACTAGCAACATCAGCTAACAAAATTATATTCGGCATTATTAGTATATGGAATTCGTTACCAATAAACTAGTGTTACCATTTACGACTGAATTATGCCGAAAGAGACTCGTAACAATGATTCCTGGATGAACTGAGTTGGCAGTTATCTGAACCCCATCTTCCTGGAGGATTCCAGATTTTAAAGCACAAAAGTTAGAATAAATAATATCCTTTAAGATATTTCCATTTCCCACTTTTATATTAGGAGCAAATTCTTTCATTCATTCATTCTTTTTCTTCTTCTTCTTCCACATGCTACTCAAAGGGTGTCGGGAACATAGATCCCAAACTAGGTTCCATGTGATCACAAATGACAAAATTTTTGATTGCCAGACGCCCCTCCTGATGCCAACCTTCCTCCATCCAGACTTGGGACCAACAATACATGAGCATTAGAAGAATTATTAGGAGTAAATTCATTACCTTAGTCAAATTAATTTAGCTTAGCACCTGTAAATAAATACATTCCTAACAAGTTTCTAGAACCAAATATTGCTCTCAAGTCTGAACCAATATTTTTGTATCCATTAAGATCTTCAATATGAATTGCATACCTTCAACTGCCTTGTTAGTTCATTTGCATGCAATATGTTTGCCAATTTTGACTGGCCATAAGCATAAAAACGACCATACCTGCATGTCATACAATGCATGAATGTAAATTAGATGGATGCTATCAAGTAAAGTGCAAGATATCATCATGGATCAAAATGAACTAAACTTTTCAGCCACATTAGGATAAAATAGAGATAAAGGGAATAAAAACTGAATCACACCACCAGTCTTACCCTGTATATACTGCGCACCCTCTTCAAATTCGATACAGTTTACACTAGCTATTATATCATACACTAGTTATTATGTCATTTTAATTCGTACCTAATTTTTTTAATCTGAAATTTTCTCAAAACACCTTTTTTTGTTAAAAACCATAGTATTTTAACCGGTATTTTAGCAAATATTGATCACAAAAACATTTTTCATGTCTAACAAAATATTTTAGTTATAATCCGATTGAATCTGGTTCATCCAGATTGAACTAAATATACCCCTTACTGATAATAAATCCAGTGTGGCAATTATTGTAATTTAAAATAACGAAGTCAGTAGCCATTCCTCTTCCCAATCTCCAATTCTCACAACTATTACTCAAATTAAGTACGGATCTCAACTCTCAAATACTCAGCCTGACGAAGTGTTATGACTACTATTCCATACTAACAGGAGCACAACAGCTCATTCACTTTATTCAAGATTATGTTCTCTGTATGCAAAAACCTACAGACAAAATGAAAAAGCCTGATTATTATTATCTGTTTGCTCTTATGCTTTGCTAAAACTGAGAGGTGAAATCAAACAGGACAGCATCTGTGCTAATGTTCTGACATATCTATCCAGAAAGACAACAGGTCATCAGGATGCCATCTTAAAAGAATGGGGGGCTGCATGTTCTCTGAAATCAACCTCTGGTAAATTCTATCCAAGAATTAGGATAGTATTAGATGTGTGTGAAATGTAGCATTTTGCACAGCTAGAAAGCTCAATCAACTCTACTGTTTGATGTAGAAATTTGTAAAACAAATTACTCAATGTTCTATACTAATTACTGTGTCAGATAACTCCATGCCTAAAAGAAAGGCAAATGTTACTTACTCCTCTTTGCTATTAATTCTATCAAAACGGATTCCCTCGCGATAAGAGCGTCTATGAGCTTCAGATGAGACATTAACAATACGACCTTCTTTGTTACTCTTCAAAGATGTCTTCTTCATGGTGTCCAGAAGAAGGTTTGTTAAAAGAAAATGGCCTGTAAAAGACATTGATGCTGTTTAGATCAAATTATAACATATCACAGATATAGAAACCTTCTATAAAATGAGAAATGGATGTAGTGAATAAGTGATGATTTTGTAAAAGTGAACTTTTGGAAAACTTATGAGATTCACAATTCAATCATTTTTATATGCCACAGAGTTTTTACTCTATTATTCTCCTCCTCAGTGACCATAAAGTTTTATGTTACCACACTACACCAACTAACTAAATTTCTCTCCAATGGTTATATCTCTGTCCATATTCATTATGACTATCATTGTTGTCCTCATCACCATCGCCACCACCATCATAGATTTTAAGAATGAATGAGAAAGAGAAAAATGTAAAGAAGAAACAGTACCTATGTGATTGGTTGCAAATTGAAGCTCTATACCATCTTGAGAAAGTGTGTATGGAGCCAACATAACTCCTGCATTGTTGCTGCTAGCACAAAAAGCTCTAACTCATAAAAAGTACCTATGTTCTGAAAGCTAAAAATAACAAAGCTAAAGATTCCTATTTTTCCTAAAGGTCAATATCAATGCATCTTAAACTTCCAAAAAGATCAAAGCAACTTGATATAAGATGTCATTATTAATCTTTGCCTTAACCCAATAAAATTCTCATCTTTTTTATTTTTATGATACATTAAGAACAGAAAATGTGAATGTGCAGAGATACATTTGTCCGGTTGAAAAATATTTGGATGGAATCATCTCCATCAATCTTAAATTTATTGAAACTAATAATGACATGAAACCTGCCCAAGAATGTAACCAAATTAACATGAAGTCTAAAGAGGGAAACCTTCTTCTTCGTATGAAAAAAGAAGACAACCAATCAACAGCATAAAAGAAAGTTGTTTGACAGATTATGGCAATTCTTCCATATATGATGGCAAATGCAACAAATTTAAAAGTTAAAACATTCTTACATTAAAATATTCAGAGGAAGTTGGCTGGAAGTGATGTTTAATGCGAACTTTCTAACTGAAGAAATTGAGCTGAGATCTAACTCCATCACATCAACTTTAGCTGTTGATATTTCCTCAACAAGAGCATTTCTAACTTTTTCACCAGCAGACAAATTCCTGACTCCCATGATGACATGTACTCCGCGAAGTGCCAGTGCTCTTGCAGTCTCAACCCCAATACCACTGGAAGCTCCTGCAATTTATAAGCAATGACTATAAGAAAAGAAAGACTAATTGAACTACAAGATGCTTCCATGAATGTTGTCTTTCAAATAGTTGAATTGCCACGGAAACTTCGAATTATAGGTATTATATTTCGAGAGGGAATACCATCTAGGATCTAGAAACAGAACCCCAAAAAACATATGAAGGTGAAATGGGTAGCAACATATTATCCCTGGCTGCTCTCTTGTTTGATCAATTATATGCGAACTTATAATTAATTGAACAAGGGAATCAATTCAATCAAAATATGTATTCCACATCCTAGAAATATAAAAGCAGGCAAGCAATGAAAAAGGAAGCAAATCCAATATTTTCATTCTAAAGGAAATAATAAGACATACAAGTCACACAATTCCAAGAGAAGTTGGCAGCTCTATGTGCCACTCCGTTATTAGACAGTTCACCCCACCACCTTCATCTTCTTTTTTCACCTCATCCATATTGGGGCCGGAACATATATCCTAATCTATGATCTAAGAGAAACAAAATGCCCAAAATTTGATGACCAGATGCCTTTCCTGAAACCACCTAATAAACCACAATGCCCTTGTCTTCGCAAAACACCAATAGTCTATCCATAAGGAAACATGCCGACTCATTGCCTCCCCAATCATCAAACAACCATGCAATGCAAAAAGTTCATCTCTTGGCTAATTTAAAATAGTCGGTTTTGCGTTGAAACAAACGCAGTTTCTAAATTTCATTGCATGGAGCATCATCACTTTTGACAAAACCAAACTGCCGTAATCCGCTATAAAAAAGATCTTCCTCTCTTCCACCAAAAATGGAAATCAAATAATTCAAATTCATAATCAAATAATTCACGGCATCAAATACGAGCTTTAAAAACAGGAAAGCAAGCATGCAAAGAGATTTCACCAGTGACAACGGCGGCGAGGCCGGAGCCATCAATCCCTCTGGTCACCTCCTCTGCAGTAGAAGATTTAGAGAAGCCAGACACCCCCTTTCTGCTAAACAACCACATGCTTATCTTCTGCCAAGGAGATCTAAACTACCCAGTTCAAGAACATGCCCACAGATAACCACACAGACCAAGAGAGATGTACGTGCACATATAGCTGTACAGCTTGCCATATTCTAAACACAGGATAACAAGAGAATTAACATTGGTTACGTGGCATTCTGTTCCACCTTTCATGTTACCTTTCAACTTCCTCTCTCATTGTCAAAACATTTAACGGCACCATGAAGCCTACTTTGGATGCATGGATCAGGATTGGGGGCGACTCGGACCACAAACAATTTTAGCAAGCCACTATACCGTTTTACAACCGTTTTGAATTAAATAAAAATAAAAAATTAAATATTTTTTTATTATTCTAAAAAATAATAAATTTAATTACACTATTCTTATTTTATAACGATAAGGATTAAAACATCTAGTGTTACCGTTTTACCGATTTCCACTAATTTATTGCAGATATTTCCTTATATCTTATAGTAAAAATCAAGTATTATTGATCAACATAAATAAAAAAATATTATATTAATATTTATAATTAAAATTTTATATTATTATATTTTTTAAAAGATGAATTTAAAGTAAATATAAGGTAAAATTTTGTGATCTCGATATTGTTGTTACAGGTCTACGTCTTCGTTCGCGTCACTATCATTTAATCATTAAATGGGCATGCTATAAGTCCACTTGGGTGATAGAGATAGACATGAAAATTGTGTCTACCTTTAATAGGTTAGACGCGCGTCGAGATGGCTTAAGCTACGCCCTCAACTGTTCATGCACCCAAGTAGTATGCAAACGTTAAACGAACTTAATTCATTTGTGACCTATTTATTATATTATAATTAAATAATGGTTTTGGTAATTATTTTGTGGATTGCCTGGTGTCCATGGTCAAGCGAACCCTATACATGGTCTATTCAATCCTTTTAAGAAGATTGATTTGTTTGACTCAGGATTTATTTTGTTTATTTTAATCATCTTTTGTTAAAGTTGATTGATTAACATATTTCATATAAATAGAAACCTTTATTAGACAATACATTATTAATTTGAAATAAAACACTGGGTTTTGCTAAATCTAAGTTGTAGTCCAGAATTTTTTCAATTTATTTAATGAAACCCACATCGATCTTATCTATTATAAAAAGTATGACTGTATAACACTCTTTTACATTCGATCACTTTTAGGAGGAATCATATTGTAATGCACAGGGTAATCATCCAAACTATTATTTTCGTTTATGAACTTTTATGTTTTTTTGTATAAAATTTGTGGTAAGTTTTCTTAGAACCATTTTTATTATACTCAAAATAAAATTTTAATGTTATAACTGAATGGGCACAAACATGACATGTGCGGTCATGTTTGAGTTGGACAACCCTTGCCTACTTCTTTTCCCTACTCTTGGTGACTAGTCATGGCAGCTTCACAACATGGAAAGGAAATTAGAAGAAAAAAAGGATAAGAAGAAAGTTGGTAAAAATCTTAGCCATGAAATACATAACTAACGAGGGAAGATAAGAGTTTGAAAACACTATATAAACACACCACTATGATGGCAAATGGGTGGCTCGTCGCTTTTAAAAAAATTAAAGAAGAAAAGAAGCAACAGGAGAAGGAAGAAGAAAAGGAGAAAGGGGAGGAGGTCATCATCGGGGATTCATCTCTGACAACCCCCAAGGCCACCAGATTAGAGCTTGAAGTGTCCCCGATACAACTTAACTGAGAGCTACCATCGGAAAAGCTTTAAGAAGTTGTTGGTAGAAGTTGTGAAGCGTCATCAAGCAGTCATCTTTCGAGCTTCCATCCGACCATACCAGGTCGTCTCCGACCACACCGACACCTCCACTAGACTCCCATCATAGCCCCCTATGGATTCTAGTCGATAGCCACAGTTGAAGAAGCCCATAGCTGCTTGGAAATCATCCACAAACTGCCCATCAGAGAAGAAAGGAGTTAAAACCAGATTCGCATCGTCAAGTTTGGAGCCACCGCCCGACTAGACTAGGCCGCTTCCAGCCAAGCCACTGCCACCATTGTACTCCTCTCATAGCCTTGAACAAACCCAGTCGACAAACTAGAGGAGCCCCAAGTCGCTAGAAAACAGCCCTTAAAATGCCCGTCGAAGCAGCAAAATAGAAAAGTTCATAGAAAGCTGCCAACTTGTTGACCTCCGTCAGGCTAGCCCAAGCTGCCACTGGCTGCATCACCTTCCACCGGACTCTCCTCAACACCACCAACAAACCCAAGTCTAGATCTGTGGCTAAAGAGCCTCGCCTTAGCCTGAAAATCGCTGAAAAGTGGCTCGCCAGAGTAGTGTAATAACAGCATTTGGCCAATTTTTGGACTCCATTTGGTTCGATCACTGCCACCGAAGGTCAAGCCGACGCCTCTAATTGATGGCCGCAAAAAATAGATAAAATCCCGGCCAAGATTAGTTCCTCCGGAAGTTCTTGGAACCGCCGCTACATGATGGAAGCGCCTCTAGCCACCTCATCACTGCCAAACCACTCGTCGATCGGAGGCCTATTGATCTGGGCGATTTTCATCAACCAAAGCCACCAGAAAAGCCATCGTCGGAGCCAAGATTCCGGTTTTGCACCAACCTTCTAAGCGGGTCTGTCAGGCCCTAGTTCATTCGCTTTGTTCGAACCCTGACCGTTTCCGGATGTTCCATGAACTGTCCAGCTACGTCTGGACCTGATCGAACCCGTGACCGTGCTCGACTTGCCATAATCCTGTTTGCGACTCGGCTGTGCCCCACCAGCGCCAAACCAGCCCAAAGCATTAACCCAACTTGGTTCAGCTCTTTCTTGACCCCACCCAGTTTGTCCAGCATTTAACCTGCCGTGAACGAACCGAAGCGGTCCGGTTTAGTCAATTATCACTCTAGAAATAATTTGAAAGCCTTCTAGACATTGGATCAAGGCAAAACTTACCACCCCACCGTTTTTGGACGCTCTGGACGTAGTGGTGGGGGAACGCAGTGGTGGGGTTATTTTGAAAATTTGAAGATAGGAAAGGGATGAACCAAGGCATTGGAGTCAAAGTTATCAAAGGCGAATTTTTTTAAAGTGGCAAAATTCACTATCTTAGTATAACTTGTAAAAATCAAGAAAAAGCTTAGTGATTCAAGTTGAACCCTAAGGAGACATGTAAAAATCCATACGTGTTTCCTCGCTCGTGACATTTTATTTTTATTTATTTTACTCTCACGATTTTTTTGCACAGCAAGGGCACCTTTGGTCTCACCAAACCCACTCATCTAACCCAACACAAAGCGAAGCACGATCGTGGGAGAGAAAATCCCACACCTGAACATATTTTGGCAACTCCACTGGGACTATAAAGAGGTAGCAGTTTTGTTTGAGGATATAGTGCATACAAAAGAAGACGGCTCCCAAGTATAAAGAATTGTGCACAGACAAAAAGGCACAAGTGAAGGAGAACCTTCCAACGCACTAGCAACGAATCAACCTGAAGGACAAGTACAATCCACTTCAAATATGGGCCGAGCCATCCACCCAGCAAGTGAAATCTCGTACTCGAATGAACAACTTCAAGAATGGATTAGATAACTTAAATTGACATTTCACGATGTACTCGCCTTAAATAGGAGAGCCTCCGTCGCAATGGGATGCGCAACAAGGAGAATAGATGCCAACTCAATAAACCAATGAAGTCCAGATGAGATGGACCAGCCAGCCAACCAACCGATAACAAGCATTCTCACTGCGCTATAGGAGAGGCCTTTGGCGACCGGCCTAACAAGCGCCCCTTGAACTAACCCAGAAATGTTACTGGTGACCGAACCGTTCACTAATCTATTTGATTCGGTTAAGCTAACCCAGATCTACCATCACTGTCTTAAAATGGTGATGCAACATGCAAAACATGAATAGGATGCTTGGGCTCTAACATTGTCCTACATGCATGCTATGATATGCAAACAAGTATACAAACAAACCAAACAAACAAAAAGTTTAAAAGAAATATTTATTTTTAAAGCAAAACAGACAGAATCTCCCCTAAATGTTCAATAGCGGCTACCCTATCAACAACAAGCGGTATATATTTATAACAATAAACATAAAAAACACAGTCCAAATACAACATTTTCGTCACATTTCCAGTTATCCTTACTTTCCTCATCATATGAGCCAAATCTAAACTCCATTGCTCACCTGTTTATTTTTAATTCTCTATTTTCATTCACATGCAAAATATTTAAAGCATTTCATAGAATATCATTTAAATTTTATCATCCACACAGTTCAACACACATCATCATAACCAATTACACTCGGTAGGTACATGTGTGCTTGATTTCAGTGCTGCTCCTCCGCAGTCCCGACAACGCTCATTCCTCGCAGTACCTATATATATAATAAAAAGACGTCAGTAACAGAGTGTTACCAGTCTAGAAATAACTAATAACAAACTTATGCAAGAGCGCTGACCCTCTTGTTGAATGAAAACCTCATTACTCTTCCTCCAAGAACTCTCATAAGGGCAATAACTAGGAGACGTCAACCTCACGCGACAACATCCCCTTTCTATCTCATCCTCATTCATTAGCCATTTTAAACTATCCCTTGTATGGGAAAATCATTCTCTTTCCTTTCAACCCTTTACATCCTCTGTATCACTCATGGCCCTGAGTACAGAGGCTGAGTACTCTCAGGCATGCACCTTCAGTACTCCTTTGAAGCTACAAGTCTAGACATGCGATGCATAATAGAACTTGTAAACCTCCACACTTCTCCGAGTTTGAGGAACTCAATAGGTGGAGTTATTAGGATCTCTTGGGAATGGAATGGACGCTCACCAATTCCAGAATCTCGCTTTGACGAGCACATGCCTTATCTCAAGATGCGGCCATCGGTTTTCCCTCATCTTACATCTCACTGAAAATGCAGAAAAACTACATATACATAGGCCTGGGTAAGGATTTCAGTATAATAGGCCTCGATGGCATCGTGTGCTGGATTTGAGTTTTGAAAACAAACTCGAGAGATCTCATCCTCGAGGGTTATTAATCCAGAAATCTCATATGACTAGATGGCCCATGCGGAGTGGGATACAATAAATCCTCCACTCGACACGTCTACTTAGTTGTTAAAACAAAACACATCAAAGTATAATAGAAGTCAAATTAGAAGCGAGTCCTAAATGGACATGATAGAAGCTTCAATTGTGTCCACATGCCTAAGCGGCAAGCTCCTACTTCGTGCCTACACATCAAACTAAAAGCTAACGCCCACTTATGATGCATTCACACATCCTATTACATATACACATCAATACATACTCACACCACATCATACATCAATCACACATAAGTATTCCTACGCTAAGTTGCATTAGATTACGATACTTACTTGTTTACCTAATTAATTCCTTAGCATTCGTTTTAATACAATTCAATCAAGCAATTCATGTTTTTATTTACAATAAAAAAGCTAACACATCAATTCATCAATCCTAGTATGTTGTGTTAATAATTATCACCTTTTAGAAATTAAATATAAGTTAGTTATACCTCACATCGTTGGCAATCGGCAACGACTAGGGTTTCGTCACGTGGCTTGAGACTCGAATTCGGCACCTAGTTGCATTCGAAGTTCGATCAGGTTCAACTGGATGAATTTAGTGGGAAGATCCAACGAATTTCAAGGAATCTGATTTTCGGTAGTTTCTGGCAATTTTCCGGCAAGGCAATCGGGGCTATGAGTCAGCACCAACTCGGTGAGCTCGACCCAATGGTGGTGGCGGTGAGGCCAGCAACAACGACGATGACTGTCAGAGGCGGTGACGAGTTGGGTTAGCCGGTAGTCTGATTGGCCCTTGACTGGCATCGGTGGCAGTGCCGGGAATGAGAGAAATGATTTGGGGTTGAAGGGGGAGGTGTCAGAGGTAGAGCAGTGCGAATGGTGGCAAATTGACGCTGGGAAAGGTGGCATGATCTCTTGGCGTCGGGCATCATGGCGACCTGGCGGTGGTCGGGGGAGCTCGAGGTGGCATGGGGACAACACGACAGGGCTAGTCGGTGTCGATCGGCGGCGGTGCGGCGGCCAGAGGTGGCGTCAGCAATAATGACGAGGGTAGAGATGGGTGGCGATTGAGGTTTGGGGGAGAAAAGGTCGGGAAGAAGTTTGGTGGCATTTTTGTGAATAAAACTTGATTCGATTACGACTTGAGTCAAAGTAATAACTAACTTGTAATAAATCCTAAAAACAATCCAAAAAATAGGAAAAAATCTAATAAAATATAATACACTCCATAACATCACAATGACATATTCTATAACTACCCACCCAAACTGCCATATAACGAGTCCTAATGCATTATTCAGCCTAAAAATAATTCTACGATTAAATACATAAAAAAAGTACTTCATACTGTCATATACTCTGATAACTCATTTCTCATTATCTTTCTGATGTTATCATCATATAGTCAGGTACACTTGATCCTCTTTGCTCATATCTCATGACTGGCCTCGACTCAGCACATGGTTTATGAAATTGACTCGAGTTGAACCGATAGTTGCACTGATTGGTTCGCTAATGTAGAAGTCTAACTCGAGTCATGAGTTTTACACCCCTCAGGTAGATAACATGTTTTCTAATGTCCCAAGATCCACATCGCATGCATCCCCATGGATAATTTCAGCGTTCGAGCCAAGTTGGACGCAACACTACCAAGCTACGCAACTGAGTCAGACCAACCACAATCCACTTCCACAATCAACATGGTTTCCACATCCACTATACTACCAAATGCCATACTCATACCAGTGGTATGACCCTGCATGCTCCCAACAACCATATTTGTAATGACCTGCCTTAGTCGAAAAGGGGTTACCCAAAAATACAGAGGATGCAAAAATAAAAATGCATGTACATGGATCATAACATGACAAACAATTATACTTGAGGTATAATGTAACAAAAATAATTAAACATGATATTCAAACATCTATTAAGAAATTAATAATCATAAGAATAAATCATGCTATATTAGATGTAACATGCAAACAATGACATAAAGTAAACCAACTATGCAAAAGCAAATTCCCACAACCTTTAAACTATTTCCCATTGTCACAATTATAACTCAAATAATATAAATAAGAAGCCTAATTTTATTCATCAATTCTTCCAATCTGGGTTGTTGAGGAAACCACCAACTACACCCTCAACCGTGAGTCTGAAGCTACTCACCATGGTCACAAAACCACGTTAGTGAAAAAGCCACTAAGTTGTATAATTACAAGAAATAAGGCAATATATCCCACATCATTATTTATTAAGTCTTTTAGTGATTATGAGCCTATGCTGAGCTCCAATTATGCCGAAAGGGGTGACTGCCCCATCCAGCTACAATCTCATGTATGCTCACACACGCTACGTGGCCCATGGCCTGCAGTTACCGATATTTTTCATTGACTCACCCTCTCGGTGTCACAAGTGTATAATGAGTCATCTTGTGCCATTGTCCACACCCTGTCACCCCTTTCTAAATGGGGGCAGGTATTTCATCTTTTGAAAAATTTTAAGCGTGCAGCCCCGTGTTGGACTGAGTCAATTCCTTTACTGGTTGCATTCAGCGCAATGTTGTCGAATTTGGGTTCAAGTCGACCAGGGCTACCAAAAAGGAATATATAACATTTCAAGTAATTATACTGACCTAGAAATGTGATGAAGCACCCGTAACTATGACACATGATCCTAATCTGAGCAAGATCATAAAATTATACATAAGTATATGAGGAATAATGCATGCTATGAAGTGATTTAATAAAATAAAGCATGCAACAACTAAGTATAAAATAAAATAAATCTTTAAATTTACACAATTATAACATGCCTGATGAGATAATTGATTATTCATGTGAGAAAATCAATTAAGTCATACCTTACCTTTTAAATTAATTATTCAAATCACAATTCACCTTTAGCCAACAATAAAATAATTACTAACTTACTAGCATGTATTCAATTACTAATACAAGTTTATTTTCTGTGATGCGTTAGTTATTTAACCAAAGAAATCTTATTAAGATTAATGTCCTAAGGATTAAAGTTACTATTTAAACTTTTAATTAATATTACTTCTGAACACTGAATTAGCGAGTAATAATTACTTATTCTGTTAATAAAAAATTAGGTACTCCTTTAGTAATTTACTAACCTTTTTCCCAATTCAGAATATTTATCCGACAATTAATTAAGTCGTTCTATTAAATTAATTTAAATAATTTATATTATCGTAATTCAAGGTTACTATTAATGAAATTAGTTTAAATTACTCATTTGACAAAGGTTTGAACTTTAATTATTTCACCGCATGCTACTAAGATCTAATCACTTGACGCTTATTATATTATTATATTTTAATAACCCATTTTCTACCATAATCAACTAATTGTTAACATGACCATCTATATTAAACTTGTGCTTAAAGTTAAACTTCAACAAAAATAAGTTTGATAATAACTCTATCAATGGCCGGTTATCAACACTATTACAAAATATTTATTTTAGATATAATAAAATATATCAACTTTATATTATTGATCAATTATAATATAATATTATTTACACTTAATTTATTTATTAGCGAGATTTAATAAGCAATCATACCCATAGGACTATAAATAGATTAAGGTTGTAATTAACCCATATTACAAACCTTAATTAACCTATTATTAAAATAATCAACTTTACATATTTCGTGCTTAATTTTTAAGTCTTGAATATAATTTAATAATAATTACATTATAATTGACATGTTATTAACTAGTATTACATTGATGGTAAAGGTTAAAACTTTACTTCATTAGCCATTTATAACTGCCTATATTTATTAATAAACTTATAAATGAAGAATTGATTATGAACAATTAATCAACATAGTAATATCAAACTACCCACGGATTAATAAGGTTTGTTTAACCTAACCATGATTATTTGTAGGTATAAATTAGTTATTAATTTAATCACCATGGTGACATCTGTGTTAATTATAAGACATCATCTTTAATAATTTTTAATTTAGGTCATGAACAGTTATAAAATAATTTATGAATGGGATTCATTAGTAAATTAATCATAGCAATTAACATGCAACATATAGATCATAATTTACTCATATTCAATGACATACATAATCAAGAAATAATACCATTATCAATGGGCGCTAAATATTGTAATTAAATTGTGGAATTGGTTGAAAAATCACAAAACCCAAAGCATGTGGCTGCAAGTAGTATGTGTGGCTACCCATCAATACCCATGCCACAAAGTGTAAGGATCACCGATCATGCAACCCACATCACATCAAGCAATTGGAAACAGGGTATAAGAAAAATCTTTTAAACAAAAAAAGATCAAACATACAACCGACAACAAACAATAAGTATACTTCTATGTGACTAGGATCAGCAAAAGAAACAGTTCGTCATGGCTGAGTAAAGAAGAACTAAAACAGGAATAGCATGGGGCAAACAAACCAAAACCACGACTCCCACACAATAGACGCAGATGATACATACCACAAATAAAAAGAAAAACAATAGATGTGTGCATGACAAAAAGAAAGAGAAGGGGAGAGATAGCTACCAACACATGAAAAAAAATGGAAGAGGATGTCGTTCGAGAGGGAGAGGAGAAGAGAAGAAGGAATGGAGAAGGTGCTTTTTTTATTTGTAAACGAACTACCTCCAGATGGTTTCCACCAAAATCTCAAGTCACCCTGATCCTTAGCCAAGTACTAGACTTAGTCTAAATAGGCTAGGACTCTCCTAGCCACTTAAGCCTAGCCATTATGGTTCATACAACTATGATGGCTAGCCCGCATGACTCTACCATAAATAAATAAATATATAAAAACCATTAAAATATTTGGATTTTACAATATTTCATGGTGTTCCCACCGTCAGTCCCAACCACAATGTTTATCCCAATGGTGCCACCAACAATGCAATAAGTCAAATGTCGGCTCCGGTTATAATTTTACCGGCAAACTAGCCACAAGCCCAATTGCGAACCATGCTAGTAAAGCCAATGACAGACCTTTGCTATGAAGAGTTGAAATCTAAAATGGATGCACATGCCGCACCTATCACTGCTCTAATAAAAAAGAAAGACAAAGAATCAAAGGAAATGACAAAGCATCTCCACCGCTTGACCGATGAAGTTTACATGGAAGTTTTGCCTAAGAGTAGCTGTGGCTAATCTTCACAAAGTTTGATGGAGATGGTACCCCTAGACATCACATCACAATCTTTGAGATTGAGTGTGGAACAATTGCAATAAATGAAAAGCTAAAGTTACAACATTTTCTAGCATCTCTCAGCGGTAACGCACTGAGATGGTCCAACAATTGCCCTACCTAGATCAATCAGTTTATGGGAGGAACTCATCAAGCAGTTTACCACCCACTTTTAGTCAATGGAGATCCCGATAAAGATCGAACGTTTAAGGCAATGTTGAAGATAGCCAGGTGAAGCGTGTGCTACATATGTGAAGAAGTTTAGAAGTCAGTCATCTCAGATAAAAGAGACATTGACATCAAAGAGCTTGTGAAGATTTGTGCAATGAATGCTGGACCGACAACATAGTTCCTGTGGTGCACAATGCAATACATTTGAAGATATTTTTGAAAGAGTGCTGATATATGAAGAATTTGAAAGAGTTTCAGCTTCAACAAAGAATAAAGGAACCTCAAGCAATGGAGTTACTGAACTTAATCACACGGATCATGAGTTACAAATAAAGATGAAGAATGAAAGTCCTCGAGAGCCTCAATAATGGTGTGAATGAAGAAATATAGAAGACTACCCATTCAACACTGGAGATACTGAGAGGTGGTTCGACGTGTTGAAGAGCAAAGGAAATATCACGCCATGGACTCCCAAGAATCCACAAAAACTAGAAGATGAGAAGAATAAAAATTTGTCTCGATTTCACCAGAGGTTAGGTCATCCAATGGTGAGATGTCGAAACGTGTTGGAGAAAATTCAAGAGTTGTTTGACAAAAGTGAGATTAAGTATAAAGCTCCAACTGCTAATGTGATGACAGTGAGCCACTCATTTTCATAGATGAAGTCTCATAAAGGAAAAAACAAGCATGGAGAGGAAATGTCCCAATGGTTAATGTTGAAGACATGGAGGTGTCATCTGCTTCCACCGAAGGAGTGAAGAAAGTATGCTCAACACCTCCATTGTTGCACAAGTTTGAAGTTCAAGCTATAGCAAGGTGCAAGACTTTACAATGAAAAATAGCTCAATAAAGAAAATATGGAAGACCAACTTGTTAACCAAAAACTTCAACTCAAGAGGATCAGCCGACGCTTTTGTTGCAACATGGAAACAAGACTTCACCTGATGTGCAGCTTTGGTGGAAAGATAGTAATCCAAGAAAGGTCGCAACATTACATTAAGGGTGACACAAGACTTGTTGCAATTGATAGTGATGGTTCTTATTCAGATCTTATAATCCGAATCTCGAGTACATTTAGTACTAGTAGCTCTTTTTGTTATCAAATGTCTACTACCCAATAAAAGCTTGAAGTACCTTATCACAATCACCATTGATGAAGACTTGACAAATGTACTTGAAGAGCAAGATGAGCTGAGCGCAAGCCTTAGACCAACTCCTCGCCCACACTTCTTTGTGCTACCAAAGACACCAATCTCACCATCCAATTCAACATTGAAAAAGATGTCAAGGGTTGCGGTCAAGATCAATGCCGCTAAAATTGATGTAACAAGAAGCTATACAATTAGTATGAGGCCTCACAAAAGAACAAAGTCACCAAGAGACCATACAAGAAAAAGAAGGTATAATGTGAGCTTATTGCTAAAGAAGCATGACATCCTAAAGCAGAGCTTTCAAAAGCCACGAAAAAAAGTAGGAAAGAATCTACCTTTATACCAATGTCGCACTGATCTTCAAAGCAGAAGGAAAGAAGTATGGATTTGGAGACCTCGTTTGTCGAGGGAAGAAGTCGCTCCGTTGGATCAAGATGATGGGTAGTTACCATACAATGACCTAGGAGTGGTCATCCCAGCTCAAGAGGAATACATTGCTATGCAAAAAAATGAAGAAAAAAGAAAAAGAAAAAGAGCGAAAAAAAAGTTGAAAAAAAATCAAGTCCCCTTGCAAATCGAGTCCCACTACAATAAACCACCTCTATCACCGGAAAATAGATATAAAATCCCGGCCGAGATCAGTTCCAGTGGAACTTTCTGGCACCTTCAGCCACCTCACCACTGCTGAACCACTCATAGATCGGAGACCCACAGACCTAAGCCGCTAGAAAAGCTGTCACCGGAGCCACCAAAACCGGCGTTGCACCACCCGTGTAAGCTGGTCTATCAGGCCCAAGTTCGTTCGCCTTGTTCCAAATGTGATCGCTTCCTGCTATCCCACAAACTGACTAGCTATGTCTGACCTGATCGAACCTGTAACCGTCCCGACTTGCCATAAAAGAGGAACGAACCAATGCATTAGAGTCAAAGCTATCAAAGATAGATTTTTTAAAGCGACAAAATTCACTATTTTAGTATAGCTTGTAAAAATCAAGAAAAATAGTAAATTGGTTATCAGTCACTGTGGACAGACTTAGGAATTCGAATTGAACCCTAAGGAACCACGCAAAAATTCATCTGTGTTTCCTCATTTGCGGCATTTTATGTTTATTTATTTTATTCACACGATTTTCTTTGCGTTTTAAGGAATTTAACCCAACACAAAACGAAGCGTGATCGCGGGAGCAAAAATCCCATGTATGAACAATAACTTCTAAAAGAATTGCTATAAGAGATATTGAAGTATTTTCAATGAGACTTTTTAAACACAAGGCTATTATTTTAAATATGTTCACTAAAATATCCAAGTCAGTGTCTGTACTCCTCTGTTTAGGGTTGCTAATTGAGCGAGCCAGCTCGTGAGCATTTAGCGTTCGGCTCGGCTTGACTCGATTCGAAACTCGACATTTAAATGCTCGACTCGAACTCGAATCTTACGAGCCGAGCTTGAGCAAGGTCGTGCTCGACTCGACTCAACTCGGTTATAACTAGAACTCAACTCGAACTCGACTCGATAAAATAATATAATAATATAGTCTTTATATATATATATATATATATATATATATATATATATATATATATGCAATATAATAACAAAGAAGCAGCATAGTTGAGATGGTAAGTATTCACCTTGATGACTTTAAGGTTGTGGGTTTCGAGCTGGTTTCGAGCTAACGAACGAGCTGGTGAACAAGCTCATAAAAATTAAACAGTTTAAGTATATTTGAATTCGAATTGAGCTCGAACACATAAAAGATATTCGAGTTGAACTCGAGCATGTATGTCCAAAACTCGTTCGGTCCGAGTCGAGTTCGAACGAGTTTTGAACTATTCAAGCCGAGTTCGAACACATGTGTAGGTCTTGGCTGCTCGCCTCACCTAGCACCCCTACCTCTGTTCACGATGGATAGATATGAATTTAGAATTTTGCGGTGAATGGTTAGCACGTCTGTCAATGTGTTTGTCTGCTTTTTGATGGACATCGTTGTAGACGGGGCCATCCTTCTCCATTGCCAACTTAACCGAAAAATATTGTACATAGCATGATGTCAACATTTTCTATTAAAAATAACCAACTATTCAAATTTATACCAATTATAACCAATTTACAAATTTTCATTTCAATAGTGTTGGCCAAATCTCATCATTTTTTAATCGATGATTACTATATCCATAAACGTTATTATTTTTATTGGGAAGAAATGGGGGGTAATGGCCGGCCATGGACATGAGGGACGCTGCCCACTGCCAAAATTTTTGTAAACACGTCCACGGACGTGTCTATCATGGACGATGGAAAGTCGTGTCCATGTCTGTCCACTGCAAACTTGGGACACGTGATTGTCTATACCTTACCTATCCTCAAGGGAGTAAAAAACACTATACATACGTACCTATCAATAACCCGAAATAACTTCTTCCCTTTAGCCCACATTTTAATTCAAAAATATAAATTTACATATAATTTTACTCAATTTATAAATCTTTACCATATAAGAAATTTTTTTATTTGTAATAGTTAGTTTATAAAATAATTAACCTGTAGAATTATGATTTGTGAATTCTTAAATAATTAGTCGCTTGCTGGCGCCTTATATTGTGGTGAAATAAAATTTGGCTTTCAATAACTATTATTTTAAGAATTAACAGTACATTATTTTTTTATTGAAATATAAATTGGTTTAAAGTATGATCTTACTTAAATTAGTAGAGTCTACCCCTTGCTGGAGTAAATCTTTTATATTATTATTCTTAATTTTAAATTTGAAAAAGTCTTAATTAATATTGCAGATGAATTAGTTCTTTAATGTTATTTTTAATCATTCCTAATATATGAAAGGGTAAAATTATAAATATAACAAAAAAACATGTAGCAAATTATAGTAAAGGAAAAAAATTATCATTACTTATTTACTTTTACACTAATATTTTTTTAATACGAAGAGAATACGTGCCATTACCGTTCTAAAAGGCTTGAATTTTGTTATATATATATAATTATATTGTTTAATCATTCAATTTTAAAATCAGTAAATTGTATGTAAGTATATATAGCTTTACTAGTCTTACGAAATTATTATTTTTTTTTCTTATTACCTACTTAGTTTAGGATTTCTACATGTATATGATCTATTAGTTTAAAGTTCTTTATTATTTTAAACTGTTGTCTAATTAAGAGTCTAAGAATAATATAATTCTACTCGAGTAAGAAATCTTAATTATATTTAAACTGTCAATTTATTTTCATTAATTGATTTAGAAGAATGGTAAATTATTTACTTTAATAATTTTTTTATGACAGATTTCAAACGTACTTAATTTTGCCTCTTACAAATGTATATTATCAATTAGTTACTTACCCACGCGTGCACAAACAATTAAACTAGCTAATCATGATTTATTTAAAAAAACATTAATGTAACTTATATAAAACAATTTTTTTTGTCAATTTGAATATTAATGTCAAAAGGAGCAGTTAATTGAACATTATGGAAAATAATATCATATTATATTATATATTAAAAATGCTTGAAATACGGCATATGTTTTAACTTGTACATATACAAAAATTAAAAAGGATCATAATGAATTTGAAATTTTTATATAATAATAATAATAATAATATAATAATAATAATAATAATAATAATAATAATAATAATAATAAAAGGCTTTTAATCTAGTGTCCCCGCGTATACTATTCTTTCTTTTAATATTATCCCTTACTTTCTTTTCATAAAAGTATTATTTTCCACTTAAAGTTTTGTTTTTTTATTGGGTTTGTTACGAGTCCTCTCACCATTTTATAATATTATCTTTTATTTTATATTTATAAATTTAAATTAAATTATAATTTTATCATTTTATTATTACAATTGGAAATAGAAAATCTAAACCAACTAAAACCCGATAAATCAATTCTTCACTAAGTAGATTACTAAAATTAACAAATTGATAAATATCAACTAATTAATAATAATATATTAAGATTTTTAAAAATAGACATTATATATAAGACTATAAAAAATAAATATCTATTATAATACAAATCAAATATTACAAATAAATGTTATAAAAAAATTAATTAAAATATATTATATTCTAAGTGAATAGTCAACTACAAAGATAATAAATAACTTAAAGTCATATAACGTCACCCATTGTGTAGGTAAGATAAGAAACTATTATATAAATAAAGTATTTGTTCGTCCAAATTTTTCACCGCACCCCTCGGCTCAATCATGACGGTTAACCCAGCCAGTCGTGGTTGAACCCGTGGTTATGCCTAATTTAATAGAAATAAGATACGTGAGATTTATTCGGAAGGAGGGAAAGGGGTCCACGAATGGAAGAAGACGAAGTTGCTGCTACAATTGAAGAAGACGAAGTGGAGGAAGACGAAGTCATTGCTGCCATTGAAGAAGACAAAGTTATTGCATTGGAGAAGACAAAGTCATTGCATTGGAGAAGACAAAGTCATTGCATTGGAGAAGACAAAGTCATTGTATTGGAGAAGACAAAGTCATTGCATTGGAGAAGACAAAGTTATTGCATTGGAGAAGACAAAGTCATTGCATTGGAGAAGACAAAGTTATTGCATTGGAGAAGACAAAGTCTATTGCATTGGAGAAGACAAAGTTATTGCATTGGAGAAGACAAAGTTATTGCATTGAGGAAGACGAAGTTGCTGTTCGCTTACTATAAAGAAGGACGCCATTGCAGGTTGAAAGGGAAGGGGGGCTGGAAGACGGTGTTCCACGCCCAGGCTGCTGCTGTTAGGAGGAGGACGCCCTACTCCTACATCCTTGCTTGTTGCTGCCATTGGAGAAGAAGCAAGGGGAAGGAAATGTCATGTCGCTGTCTTGCTGATTAAAAGAGTTGCTGAAATCCACCCTGCTGCAATTAAGGTCGCCATTGAAGGTTGATGTTGCTGCTAGGAGGAGGACACCCATGTTTGCTGGATTGAAGAAGGAGTTGCTGAAATCCACCCTGCTGCAATTAAGGACGCCATTGAAGGTCGATGTTGCGGTTAGAAGAAGGATGAGATGCCAACCTTGCTGCTGCTGATTGGAAAGAACGCTGCTCCAGCATGCTTTTGATGAGGACGCTGCATTTGAAGATGAAGGTTTGCTACAATTGAAGGAGACGCCTTGGAGGAGTTATTGCAATCCAGAGGAGGAAGACAATCTTTCCCTGCTGAAGTTGAAGCAGCATTGCAGTTGCAATTTTCATGCATTCAAGCATGATATGTTTATGGAAATGAATAATTAGGATTGGAAATGGCCATCCCACCGAGTGCATAAGAATTGTCTAAGTGTTATTGGATACTTGTGACTCTTTAGTCTCATCCCGCTGTCTCTTTGCGCGGCAAGGGCGCCTCGGTCCCACCGAACCCTTCCAACCCGACGCGGGAACACTCTAACCCGCACCAGCGGACGAACCCGCGCCCGAACAGTATTGTTTCTTTTTTTTTTTTGATATTCTCCTCTTTTTCTTATGAAAACTTTTTCATTTCTATGTGTAACACCCCAAATCCGGTCCACACTCGTGAACCGAACCGGCATGTTACAGGCCCCGGTTAGGTCGGCTAACCCGAACCTAACTCATGCGGATCCAATCTCGGCGTCTTAAGATGAAGATACGACTCGTCATGCATGGATGAATACACAAAATCCTAACATGGTACTACATGAATGACATGCAAGTCAAATTTCACACCATCACAATTACGATCAAAATTAATAAAAATTCTGAAATAAAACGGACAGAATTTCCCCTAAAAGTGCAATTATGGGCCCACCCTGTCAAAATATATATATAAAAATATATACAGCCAAGTATCAAACAATTTCATTCACACAGAATCTAATCTACTATACGTACTCATTCTGAAGCTTGGGTCTCAACCCATCACACTTTTGCTGCTGCTACTCTGATCATTTTCATTTCATTCCTCATTGTCATGCCTCAAACATTTACTCATAGTCATGTCACAATATAATAACATCATAATACAAACATTAAACATTCAGATAACCCAACATGTGTGTGTGCAGAAGACCTCATTGCTCCTCCGTCCAGGCCGGCTCCATCCATCTCGTGATTATCACCTACATATAGTATAGGAAAACACGTCAGTAACAAGTGTTACTGGTCCGGAAAATAAAATAACTATAACAAACTGGCTATGAGAGCAAACTCTCATATGAAAGAAATCATCATATACTCCACGTGAACACTCTGAAGGGCACTACTGAGGAGCCACTGGGCTGCAGACCCGGTAGCATCCCGAACTTACTGATCTGCTGCTGGTACTGTGCTGCTCTCAGCACTTCTTTTTCAGTACTTCTCGTGAAACTTTATCCTAAGCCCTCTCCTTACCTCCATATTTCTCCTGGCCTTGAGCACGAAGGCCGAGTACTCTCAGGCAGTCGCCTTTAGTACCCTTTGAACCACAAGTCCGGACATGCGCTGTACTAAACAGTACCCGTAAACCTCCACGTTCTCCGGGTGTGAGGAACTCAAACGCGGAGTTGTCAGGATCCCTCGGGAATGGAACAGTCCGCTGGCACTAATCCAGAGCCCGCTTTGACTGTCACGGCATCCTCTGCATGGTACGTGCAGTCGATTTCTCCATCTCTCGTCTCACAAAAATGCGAAAACTATATATATATATATAGGCTTGGGTAGGGAGTTATATAATAGGCCCGAAGGCAACTTTTGGTGGATCTTGTTTTCGAAATCAACCTCGAGGGATCTCATCCTCGAGGGGTTATTAATCCGGAAAATGTTCGGTTAAATGGCCCGAGTTAAGTGGGATCCGATAAAACGCCACTTAACCCGTCCTGCAGGCAATAAATTAAACATACAATAGAAAGAGTAAATCAGAGACGAGTCCTAAACGGACCTGGTAGAAGCTCCAAGCGTGTCATCGCGCCTAGGCGGCGAGCTCCTACTTCGTACCTACACATCAAAACTAAATACTAACGCCCGCTAACTAAATGATGCATCAAACTCAATAACATCACAATCACAATGCAAGCATCCATCAACATAACAATCAGAAAATCATAAAAATTAATTAATCCTAGCTCATCCTATTCATACTAATTTTATTACGTGTCTGTAACTTATGTCGTGGTCACTTATCATGCTCTGACCTGATCTACTTCATTAGACCACTTACTCTTCATTCACACTTAATCTCATCATGCAACTCATCGTTTTATCCATCATTAAACATTAATCACATCAATAAACCAACCCTAGCATGCTATGCTAACAATCATCAAGTTTAAATTATAAATTCGGAGGTAATTTTACCTCACGTCATCGGCAATCGGCGACGGCTAGGGTTCCGTCGCGCGTCTCGGAGCTCGAATTCGGCGCTCATCGGCGTCCAACATTCGATCGGGATCGACTGGATGAACTCCTCGGAAGATCCGGCAAATTCCAGCGAACCCAATTTTTCGGCGGTTTTCCGGCGGCTTCAGTGGTTTTCCGGCAACCTTCCGGCGGTTTTCCGGCGACAATTACCGGCGGCGTCTACTAGCTGGATAGGGGTCATATAGGGTACCATTGGAACCGGCTCGGCGAGCCCGACACATCCACGACGTCGACATGGTCGGCCGAGGCGGTGGCTCGCCGGAAAATGGCTAAAACAGAGGCTGCGGTGATGGTTGCTAGATCCGGCCGGCCACGGCGGCGACGGCCTCCGCTCCGGTCAGGAAGCGTCACTGGGTGGTCGAGGGTGCTGAGGCGACCACCTGATCGTGGTGGCGATGCTCGCCGGCGGCGGAATCGGCGACGCGACCGAAATGTAGCCGCGGCGCTAGGCGAGCCGATTCCGACGTCGCGGCGGCCTGGCAGCGGCCGGGGCTGGTCGGGGCGGCACGGCGACGCCGTGGCGGAGCTGGGCGGCGACGATCGGCGGCCGGGCGGCGCCGACAGCGGCGGCGGCGACGCTGCACAGGGGCGGCGTCGGGGTTTGGTTTGGGGAAGAAAAGAAGGCGCTGTGTGGTGGCAAGGTCGTAAATATTACTTGACTCGTCTCCGGCTCGAGTCAAGTATAATAACTAAGTCGTATTAAATCCTAAAAAATTCATAAAAATCGGGAAAAAATCCCGTAAAATCAAACAACACCACAATATTATAATGATATGCTCTATGACTAACAACCCACCCAGACTGCCCGAACGCGTCCTAACGCGGTAAACGGCCTAATACTAATTCTACGATCCACTATATATAAAAATAATAAAAAAAATGACTGGCATACTCTCATATATCTGATAACTCATTCTGTTCTGCTGTGTTCATGACGTTATCATCATATACTTGGGTACGCATGACCCTCATAGCTCATACACGCGACTGGCATCGGCTCGGTACACGTGTCCTGAAACTGACTCAACTCGAAAAAATAACGGTCGACCCGACCGGTTCGAATGTAAAACCCTAACTCGGTCGTCAGCTTTGCACTATGTTTTCAAGTTATTTTTACTCCTCCTTTATTTATGACTTCTAATTCTATATTTTGAATTATACATGTAACACACATAACATCTTAATACATATTTCTGTGTTTTATTATAGTATAATTAGGGAAGATGTTCTCCCATATACGACCTATACAAGATAAATTTTAATTTTATACATAAATTTTTATTGAATAATAAAATAATTTATAATAATTTAATATTTTTGATATACAATGTGATTGACCTTAAAGATATATCCTATTTAAATGAAAAGATGAATTATAATTATTTTTATTTTATTTTATTATTTTTCAAGACTTACTAGTGCGAGAGTTAGAAGTTGAAAGAAATTGAGGTTAGTTGGGTTTGAACCTGTGATTTTATCTGCAAATGATATTTTTATTATTTTTTAAGAAATTGAGGTTAGCAAGATTATGAAAATATATCCTATCTAATAAAAAAATAAATTATAATTATTTTATTTTTTATTATATATTTTTAAGACTTATTACTAAGAACTTAGAAGTTGAGAGAAGTTGAGGTTAGCCAACTTGTGACCTTTTACCCAAAAAATATTATCATTATTATTTTTATGAATTTGAGGTTAGCAGATTCAATCCTTTTACCGTCTAAAGGGAGACATTTTTATAGTATTTTTTAGATTTTCTTATATTTTAATTGATTGATTATTTTAATATTATTCTAAGTGATTAAGTAGGGATTTGGAGAACTAGAAGGAGCCGGGGCCACAGCAAACACCAATTTTTAACCCGAAAGGAAATACCTTCTAATATGGACAAACTAAATTTTACGTGGAAAACCCCAAATTTAGGAAAAAACCACAGGTTAAATGGCCAAGATAAAATTCACAACTTGATACACAAAATATCCATAGGAGAATAAACTCCATAATACTAATTTATTGTAATTTGTTCAAAATTGATATTAACCACAAATAAATAGAAGAACAGAATAATATTACAGATTAAGAACTTGGCGAGGTTACCATTGATGATTGCAAACGAATCTTAACAAAACATTCATCTTTCTTCAATTTACACAATTTTCCTTTTCTCCCCTCGTGACCCTTTTTCTTCAAAACCCAAAACCAAAAAAGAAAAAGCGTCTTATGTTGATGTTATTCCTTTCAACCGAAGCAAATCTACAAAATATTGGGTTTGCCCAAAATATACAATTTCATGTATTTACGGAGGAGAGACAACCCAACAAACCTCCCCTTCCTGACTCCATGAAATACTTCTAGCCGACATGGGAAGCTCCATCCATGTCTGCTCCATTCTTGCAGTAAACATGTTTCTCCTTTGACACAACTTTAGTCATTATGTTTGAAACATTTTTTTCAGTATGAATTTTTGTTAGCTCAAAAATTTACTTTCCAACACATCTCTTATCCAATGATATCTCATATCAATGTACCTGCTCTTTGAATGAAAACTTGAATTCTTACTCGGTGAATTACATTCTGGCTATCACAGTGGACAATGTATCTCTCCTATTTAATACCAATTTCATTCAAAATCTCTTCATCCATGGCATCTCCTTTCAAGGTTCTATAGTAATGATAAATTTGACTTCAGTTGTGGATAATGCAACACACTTTTGCGACCTATACTGCAAGACACAACCCCATTAGCAAAATTAACAAAAAACCAGATGTTGACCTTTTTGTCTCTAAGTCACCTGCCATGTTTGCATCGGTGCAGCCAACCAACAAAGGCTTATCACTTCAAAATACAAACACATTTTGGATGTACCTCTCAAATACCTCATTATCCATTTAACTGTTTGCCAATGTCCTTTGCTTAGATTTGCTGAATGTTTGCTAACTGTTCCAACTGCATATGCTATATCTAGCCTTGTGCAAACCATATCATACATCAAACTACCAACAACACAAGCATAATGAATCTTTGTCATTTCCTTCATTTTTGTTTCCCATGAAAGTCACTTTTCTTCAACTTGAAGTGACCCTCAAGTGGAACTCCAACTGGCTTTGCATCTTTCATGTTGAATTTTTCAAGCACCTTTTCTATGTATTTTTCCTATGACACCCAAAGCTTTCTAGCTCCCCTATCATGCCGAATAGAAATTCCCAAGATTTACTTTGCCGATCCCAAATCCTTCATTGCAAAGGATTTATTCAAGTTCTTCTTTAAACTTGCAATTTTGGCTCCATCATGTCCTACAATCAACATGTCATCTACATAAAGCAACAGCATAATAAAGTCATCATCATCAAACCTCTTGATGAACACATAATGATCAAAAATAGACTTCTTGTACCCATTCCTTTCCATAAAGGAATCAATCTTTTGTACCATTGTCTAGGAGCTTGCTTCAAACCATACAAACTCTTTTTAAGTCCAACCACCATCCGTAACACCATGATTTCGATTCACTCAAGAACCAAATCAGAAATATTACGATCGAGTTGAGTCATGTTTAAAGTTGTCAGTTGGTATGACTCAATCGATGAAATAGATCGAAACAACCCTCTTGGTGTTATGAGAATGGAAGACATTATTAAATATGCATCAAAACACATCAAATAAATAAAAGTAAGAAAATGAAATAAATGCGCTAAGCTCAAGTGTGTGTACCATTTATCTGTCATTCCATTGAAGTCGATTTAGGATTTGCAAGACCTACATATATTATATGAAAAACGTCAGTAACGAATGTTACTGGTCCAAAAAATAATTAATACAAACTGGCAAATGAGTATTCTATTACCCACAGAAAACTTATGAAACTTCAGAATTGCCTCATACTGGGCGGTAAGCAAACATACTTAAATCAAGTGTCGGCTCGCATGCACGGCTCATAATCATATTCATACATATAACGCTTACACCCTCACACTTTCCATATCACTCGCTACGGTACTCGAGTGGCAAAAGGATCAGTTAAGTTAGTGCCACAAATTCCAAAAATACGATGCATTACACAATACCCTCATACACCGCACTACCTGAGGGTTTAAAGGAGTACTAGTGTGGTCCATACATATCTCTGTACCACTCATTCTCTTATTCGTAAAATCTGTAAAAATAGTCATACTTATATGATAGGCTTAAGGAAGAGGCTTGTATCATACATTTCTAAAGCTTCAGTTCAAAAACCAACAAGGGATCTCATCCTTGTAGTTTTATTAAACATGCGTAGAAAACACAGCTAAATGGCCCGACATTGGAGGGATCGTAATAAAACGCCGCCAATGCCGTCCTACATCTAAAACATGATTAAACTCAACACGCAAGGAGTCAAGCAGAGAGGGAGAGTCTTACAGACATGTGGTCCAAGCTCCAAGCATATTTGCACATCTACAACGAGCTTGGACTCCGAAACCTACATCGGAACCCACTACTAAGTAAAATACTAACATCGCTATATGATGCATGCTCGTAGTGTGTGCTCATATCATCAATACATCTTAATAAAGAAAATAGTGCTAACAAACCTATAACTAAACATGTGGCACAAAAATTGAGGCATAATAATAATAAATAATATATAAATAAACAAACAATAAAAATGCACTCATAGATAATTAGATAAATAATAAATATATAACCATGAACAATACTCTAATCATAAAATAATAATATAATTATACTAAATAATTATACAGGTAAACATGAGTAAATATTAACATATACACGTGTTAGTAAACATATAAATAAATAAATAAATAAATAAATAAATAATTCAATAAATAAATAAACAAACAAACAAATAGTTAATACTTATTAATCATGAATATTAATAATATCATAGTCAAACAATACAAGAATATATAATTAAATACAAATATATAATAACATACACATAACGAACAGATAAATATATAAATAAATGAATAAATGTATACAATTTAGTAAACATAATAAAACTAATATTGTAACACCCAAATCCGGTTCACGCTCGTGAACCAAACCGGCATGTTACAGGCCCCGGTTAGGTCGGCTAACTCGAACCCAACTCGTGCGGATCTAATCTCGACGTCTTAAGATGAAGATACGACTCGTCATACATGGATGAATGCACGGAATCCTAACATGATACTACATGGATGACATGCAAACTAAATTACACACCAATACAATTACGATCAAATCAGTAAAAATTCTAAAATAACACGGACAAAATCTCCCCTAAAAGTGTAATTAGGGGCCACCCTGTCAAATAATATATATAAATATATATGCATGTATCAACAATTTCATTCACACAGAATCTAATCTACTATACACTCATTCTGAAGCTTGGGTCTCAACCCACAACGCTTCCACTGTGCAATCTATTCACATTTCCTTTTCCTGTCATCATGTCTTAGTATTTCATCTCATCATGTCCTCAAATTTTAGCATTTAATCACATCACATCAATATAATAACATCATAACAAAATATAACCACTCAATCGACTGACATGTGTGCAAGCGACGACAGTGCTCCTCCGTCCAAACTGGCTCCTCCAACTCGTGATTATTACCTACATATAGTATAAAAATACGTCAGTAACAAGTGTTACTGGTCCGGAAAATAAAATAACTATAACAAGCTGGCTATGAGAGCAAACTCTCATATGAAAGAAAACATCATATACTCCTCGTGAACACTCTGAAGGGCACCTACTGAGGAGCCACTGGGCTGCAGACCCGGTAGCGTCCCGAACTGACTGATCTGTTGCTGCTGATGCCTCTCTCGGCATTTTCTTACTTCATTTTCTGGTCTCAAATCCTAAGCCCTCTCCTTACCTCCATATTTCTCTTGGCCTTGAGCACGAAGGCCGAGTACTCTCAGGCAGTCGCCTTTAGTACCCTTTGAACCACAAGTCCGGACATGCGCTGTACTAAACAGTACCCGTAAACCTCCACGTTCTCCGGGTGTGAGGAACTCAAACGCGGAGTTGTCAAGATCCCTCGGGAATGGAACAGTCCGCTGCACTAATCCAGAGCCCGCTTTGACTGTCACGGCATCCGCTCATGGTACGTGCAGTCGGTTTCTCCATCTCTCGTCTCACTGAAAACTCGATAAAATTATATATATAGGCCTGGGAAGGGATTTATATAATAGGCCCGAAGGCAACTTGTGGTGGATCTTGTTTTCGAAATCATCCTCAAGGATCTCATCCTCGAGGGGTTATTAATCCGGAAAACTGTTCGATTAAATGGCCCGAGTTAAGTGGGATCCAATAAAACGCCACTTAACCCATCCTACAAATAATAAAATAAACATACAATAGAAGAGAACGTAAAACAGAGACGAGTCCTAAACGGACCTGGTAGAAGCTCCAAGCGTGTCATCGCGCCTAGGCGGCGAGCTCCTACTTCGTACCTACACATCAAAACTAAATACTAACGCCCGCTAACTAAATGATGCATCAAACTCAATGAACATCACACACAATACAATCAACCATCACATCAACAGTCAAATAATCATAAGTATGAAAATAATTCTAACTCATCCTATTCATACCAATTTTATTGTATTTTTCCTAAGTTACATCGTGGTTGACTTAACATGCTCAGATTCAATTTACCTCATTAGATCACTTAACATTCATTCGCCATTACTCAAATCATGCAATCATCACTTCACTCATAATTAGACATTTACTCATAACAATTAATCAATCCTAGCATGTTGTGCTAACATTCATCAATTTTAAATGATCAAATTCGGAGGTAATTATACCTCACGTTGTTGACGATCCGCGACGGTTAGGGTTTCGTCGCGTGTCTCGGAGCTTGAATTCGACGCTCGGCGGCGTCCGAAGTCGATCAGGTTCGACTGGATGAACTCGGCGGAAGATCGGCCAAATTCCAGCGAATCCGGTTTTCTGGTAGGTTTTGGCGATTTTTCGGCAAGTTTCATTGGTTTTTCGGCAACTTCCGGTAGTTTTCGGTGACAGTCATCGGCGGCGTCTACTGGCTGGAAAGCAATGGTATTGGGTACCATTGGAACCGGCTCGGCGAGCCTGACGCATCTACGGCGTCGACATGGTCGGCGGAGGTGGTGGCTCGCCGGAAAATGGCTAAAACAGAGGTGGCAGCGATGGGTGACTTGATCCTGCCGGCCTGGGCGGCGATGGCCTCCGCTCCAGTCAGGAAAGGTCGCTGGGTGGTCGAGGGTGTCGAGGCGACCACCCGATCGTGGCGGCGACGGTCGCCAGCGGCACGATCGGCGACGGAAGCGCGACGCAAAGGTGCGGCTTCCTCGCGTCGCGGCGGCCAGATGGTGGCCGGGCCTGGTCGGGGCGGCACAACAATGCCATGGCGGGGCTAGGTCTCGGTGAGCTGAACCCCTACCTCCGATTGCCTTGCCGGAGCAGTCACCGGAAAACCACCGGAGCTGCCGGAAAACCGCCGGCACAGTCGCCGGAAAACCGCCGACTCACCTTCACCGCCTTCGTCCGTCGGCACCGATTTCAGCGCCGATCGCGAGGTGGTTCTTCCTTCTTTTTTAGAATTATTACATACATGTTGTGGTCATAGTAGCATATTAGAATTAATTTTATTAACTTCATGATTTTTGTTTAATTAATCGTGATTATGATAAACATGTGATGATTAGCGTAAATTGTGTTGTATGATGTGAATGCTTACTAATGAAATTGTTAGTAAACCATTGAATAATTAATTAAATGCTTGTTAACTAGTTAATTTATGAATTTGTATGAATTAGGTTTTGCATGCTAGCATTAAGTTAAACAGATTAAATTGATTAAACCATTGTCACCTAATTAGAATAGGTATGCTTTGAAATTGGAATTAAAAGTGCTAGGTAATAAGTAACATATGAAATGATAAAATTATTAACTTGCTTGACAATTAGAGATGTAGGGTAATTGTCGAGATGATTGTCATGTTTGATTAGATGATTGTATGCATGTGGATATATTAGTTATATAGGCGTGCATCATATATGTATGGGCGTTAGTAAATAGTTATGTTCATGTAGGTTCGTTGCAGGAGCTCGCCGTCTAGGCACGAGACTGCGCTTGGAGCTTCTGACAAGTCCGTTAGGACACGCTTCTCAGGTTTTATCGCTCTATTCTATGGAGTGACTGCTCCGGCGAGGCAATCGGAGGTAGGGGTTAGCACCGTCTCGGTGAGCTGAACCCAATGGTGGTGACGACGAGGGCAGCCGCGGCGGCGATGGCCACCAACGGCGGCGTCGAGTGCGGTCGGGGCGGTCGGCCGCTCCGATCAGACCCACGGCCGGCCTCGACGGCGGCGCTAAGCAGGGGAAAGGTAGGGAGGTCGAGGGAGAAGCTCCGACGTCATGGCGGCGGCGGTCCGGCGCAGACGGCGGCGGAATCGCGTCGGGAACGGCGGGAAATCGAGGGCGATTTCCGGCGTCGCGACGGCTGGACGGTGGCCGGGCGTGGTCGAGGCGGCAAGGCGACGGCACGACCGGGCTGGGCGGCGTCGATCGGCGGCGAGGTGGCGTCGACGGCGGTGGCAAAATCTCAAGGGCGGCGGCGGTGAAAACGCGGGTTGGGGGAGGAAGATGAGAAGTATAGGGGGTGGCAAAGTTGTAAATAAGACTTGACTCGACACCGGCTCGAGTCAAGAATGATAACGGACTCGGAATAAATCCTAGAAAAATCTAGAAAAATTGGGAAAAATCCCATAAAATCAAACAAAATATCACAACATCCAAATGACATGTCGTATAACTAATAACCCACCCGAATACCATCTAACGCGTCCTAATGCGTTATTCGGCCTAAACTAATTCTACGGTCACAACATAAAAAAAATAAAATCATCAACTGTATACTCTCATATCTACTGATAACTCAGTCTGCTGATGCGTATCTGACGCTATCATCGATACTTGGGTATACATAAACCCTCATAGCACGTGCGCACGGTCGGCCTCGGCCCCGCACACGTGTTCTGAAAGCTGAACCGACTCAAACTACGGTCAAACCGACCGGCTAACGACTATAAAACCCTGACTCGAGTCGCGGGTTTTACATCCTCACCCTCATCATCACTAGGTGGGGGAATAATTGTGTCCTCCTGAGCTTCCCTTCACTTCTACTTGAGATTGAAGGTTCTTTTATCCTTTCAAAGTTTTCCTGAGATTTTTGTTTCTTTGCCAAAGTCCTCAACTATTTGATCTTCTTTGAAAACTACATCTATGCTTCGAATCAATTTTCTATTCTTAGGATCCCAACATTTGTATCCAAACTTATCATCACCATATCCCAGAAAAATGCATTTTACGGCTCTAGAGTCAAGTTTATCCCTTTGTTTATTGGGCATATGTGCAAAGACTTTACAACCAAAGACTCTCAAATGAGAATAGCAGACCTTTTTGTCACTCCAAACCCTTTCTGGTATGTTATTGTCTAGGGTATATGTGGGAGGTCTATTGATCAAATAACAAGCTGTGCTCATGACCTCACCCCAAAAGCTTATAGGCAACTTAGCTGAAGACAACATACTTCTAATCCTCTAAGGGATGGTCCTGTTCATTCTTTCAGCCACTCCATTATGTTGAGGAGTATAAAGAACCGCCTTCTCATGCCTAATTCCATGCTTACTACAATATTCATCAAACTCAACAGAATAATATTCATCACCATTATCACTTTTAAGGCATTTTAAGAGCTTCCTGGTTTCTCTTTCAACCAATACATGAAAATTCTTAAAGATGCCAAAAACATCACTTTTATTTTTCATCATAAGTCCACACCTTCCTAGAAGTATCATCAATAAAAATGACAAAATAAATAAAACCACCAAGAGATTTTACCTTCATAAGCCTACACACATCAGTGTGTACCAACTCAAGAACTTGTGACTTCTTTGTACTTGTACTTGTAAAGAATGTCCTACATTGTTTCCCCACCAAACAATGGTTACGAGGACTAATTGAGATGCCCTTGACCTTGGGAAGGAGATTTAGTTTCTTCAATGTCTCTAGTCCCTTCTCACTCATGTGTCCCAATGGATGGTGCCACAAATCACAATAGAATCAAGTGAGGAAATATTGACCTCCCCTCGAACTAGACTCATCTCAGTCTTGTACAAACTACCACACTTTCTCATTAGTAACAACAAGAGAACTTTTCACAAGTTTCCACACACCTTATGCAAATTGTGAACCAAATCCTTCATCATCAAACACTCTAGTTGATAACAAACTCATCCTAAAATCTGGAATATGTCTGACATTTTTAAGCACCAATTTGTAATCTGTGCTTGTTACTACATGCACATCTCCAAGTCTCACAATTTTGGAAGTATCACTATTTCCCATCTTCACTATACCAAAATCTGAAGGTTCATAGGTAGTAAAGAAATTTCTACTTGGAGTTGCATGGAATGATGCTCCTGAGTCAACTAGCCAACTAGCACCACAATCAGCTGTCAAACAATCATTCTCACAATCAGAAAGAATCACCATGTCATCATGTACAACATTAGTATTCATTTCTCCTTGATCATTGTTGTCCATATTTTTTCAAGTCTTTCTTGAGCTTCGAACAATCCTTTTGATATGACCTATCTTGTCACATGAATAACACTTCAGGTTCTTCCTGGATTTAGACCTTCCTCGACTCTTGTCCTTTTTGTTTGTGTCCCCATTTCTTGATCTACTTTTGCCTCTTTGAACTAATGCATGAGACCCTGAAATTGGTAGAGATTTTCTTCTCACTTCCTCATTCATTAAACTACTTGTTACCATGTCCATTATGAGTTTTCTATCCATAGCAGCATTACTCAAAGATATCATCAATGTTTCCCAATTCTCTGGCAAAGTATTGAGGAGCAAGATAGCTTTGTCATTCGTCATCTAAAGTCATCTTCATCCTGCCAAGTTGAGTAATAATACTCTTCATCTCATTAAGATGCTCACTTATGTCTGTTCCATTCTTATACCTCAAGTTCACTAATTTCCTTATCAAAAAGGGTTTTGTTGTCAGCAGTATTCCTTTTATAAACTTCTTGGAGTTTATCTCATGTAGCTTTTGAGGATGTCAATTCAGAAACATGATACACAACTTCACCTACTCATTGTCTCAAATAGGCCATAGCTTTTCTATCCAACTTATTCCAGTCTTTATCAGTCACCTCTATAGGTTTCTAACCAGTGATAAGTTCATACAAATCCTTTGAATATAAATGATCAATCATTTTTCTTTTCCAATATTGTCAGTTACTCGGCCCTTTAAGAGATATCATCTTAACATACTTCTCATCAGCCATCTTATTGAAATATAAATTACAAACACACCAACTAGGCTCTTAGAAATTCTGTCAAACACCTAGCGGGCAAAACATATCAATAAACAAAATTTGCAAACCAAACGACCAAGCAACCTAGCTCTGATACCACTTGTTGAGATTAACTAAATATCTAAATCCTCATTTCAACATATAATTGATGAGAAGTCACACCAAAATATAGACACCATTTTTTAACCCGAAAAGAAATACCTTCCAATATGGACAAGCCAAATTTTACGTGAAAAACCCCAAATTTGGGGGAGAACCATGGGGTTACTTCTTAAAATTCACAACTTGATACACAAAATATCCAAGCCAATTTTGAAGCCCACTCCTTAACCCTTAAACCCTAATGCAAAGCCTAAGCACTAACCATGATCAAGCCCAAGCCCATTGAGTAAATGATTGAGTTAGGGGGGGCTCACATTGTTGAAACAAGGTGGATGATCAAGTTGGTTGAAATAGTAAATTATGTGCTAGCTTTTTGAAAATGGAGACATTATGGGGCTTGCATGGTTGAAAATTTGGGGTAAAATATATGGTTGAATACTGTCCATTACCCCCTATAATGACCCTCTTCAATCCTCTCCAAAACATATGAAAAAACAAAGCCAAAAGTTCTCTCATTTCCCTCCTTCCTCCCACTTTCTTCCTTTTCCATCTTTTCAAATCTTTTGGTGAAGTTCCAGCTAACTGAAGACGTATTTCGTGAATATGAAGTCACTACCATTTTCCAACACCACCCCCATCACCTTTTCACTCCAACATCCTATTTTAACTTAGCCTCCTCCTTACTGGATCTCTTCCTTACTGGAAATGTATTAGAAGAAGTAGTTTTCATAGAGCTTGACATGTATGCTTTCCACTAATTTTCTAGCCTACTAGAGTGGCCACTTAGCAATCTAAAACCACCACACATGTCACATCCATCCTTCTTTTCAAGCACCATCTCTCAATGAAATTCAGTACTCAAAAGTCATGATAAGACTATCACGCTTGTGATATCATTCTTCTTAAGCGGTATACAACTTTTTATATCCCGTCTTGTTTGTAACTTAATATCTTTATAAATTTTAACATTGTAAATACACTGAAAGAATTAAATTTAGCATTTGAAGATCAAAAACTCTAGAACTTTGAACTTTAGGACTTGATATAGACTTGAACAGCCACCTTGAGATTGGACATTAAACTGTGTTTCAACTCTATGACTCAATTATAATGAATTCAAAGTAAGTGAAAGCTCTCACAACGATAATGTAAAGAAATAAATTAAAATTTTTATTTGTTTATTTATCTTTTAGTAGTTGACTGGTCAAAGAACTCATGATGCTTCAACGACAAGTATGCCTTGGTATAACCCATTCTTTAGCATTCTAACAGGCCCTTGACGTTCTAGCAACAATATAAAGCAATCCACGGAGCATTACTTCTCTATCACCACACAAGTCTTCCAAACGCCGCGAAGATGATGTTGTGCATGTACTACTTGATGCGTATGATGTGTTCAAATATGTGTCATATATATATATATATATTAAAGGTAAACTAAAAGTTAGGAAAACTAAAAGTCACTCCAAGATAAAAAGAGGAGATTCAACCAATCAAAATATAGTAAAATAAAAATAATATATTAAATAATTATTATATATCTATTCATTTAATTATAGTTGATCTATATATCAAAATCTATCATTGCCTAATATAATGTAGAATTTATTTATAAAATCAAAGTTTATCTCTATAATAGGCTGCGCATGGTGTGATATCTATACCTAGTTATTTGAAAAACTCAAAGCTCATAAAAATGAGAAGCAGTAAATATTTACTTTATCTTCCTCCTCCATTATTTCGATATATTGTGTGTAAGATTTATTTTTCAATATTCTTTGTATAAGATTTAGCACTTATTTAAGTGGGCATCGGCACGCAGATGCTGTATAACCGTGCCTTGCGCATGAAATTTTCAACACCATGCTTATGCCCACGTGCCTTGTACATAGAATTTCAACATTATAATGAACCCACCATACACTTGGGTTTGTCTGGTCTCGAGTTTGCTTTGAAAAGAAAAACCTACTCTACTTTGGACCGTCATTAAAATTTTCAACCTAACTCTCTAGAACATAGGACTTTTGAGGTTTTCATCCTACCGTAATACCATGGTTTTATAGATTTGGCCACTAGACATGCACTAAATTCTAAAGCAGGTAGTATGTAGAGACATCCCCTTGTAGCAATTTGAGAGTAGCAAAAGTATATGTGAGCCAACTCTTTGGGGAAAAAAAGTATATAGGAGCTAACAATTAGCTCTTTATTAATAAACGGAGATTTTAATATTGCCCTTTGATTAAATTAGAAGATTAAACTGATTAGAATATAACAAAAATAAAAAATAAAAAATAAAATTTTTATAGTCTATTTTTTTATTTAATTAGGATCTATCTTTAAATTTAAAGTCAATCAAAAGTTATATCTAAGATATTAAATTATTATATAGCCTATCTCATTAATTATTTAACAAAAATTTATTTATAAGTTTAAAACTTATCTATAATATTAGTCGAGCATGACCAGATATTTTGCCAAGTTAGTATAAATTTGTAGAGCATTTTTTGGTTGCAAAAATGTCCAAATATGTAGTATAGAGCATTGTAACCAAGTTATCGAACCATATAAAGGGAATGAAAAAGATGGTATCCAGATTTTTACATTGAAACCCTAAAAAGCGAGAGCAAAACTAGAAGTGGCTGGCGTTTAGAATGAATAAATCCATTGCATAAAAATTTCAAAAGAATTAGTTAAATATTCATCATGATATTCAAATCACATACTCAGGTTTATCATTATCTCATAAAAAGTGAATAAACACTATTATATTTAGAATAAATTGAATTGGTCCAAAATTTAATTAATTGAGATTTAATCACTTGAATTTAAATAATAAAAAATTTAAGTTTACAAGTTGATGTTTAGTAAACGTTTGATCAAACACATTTCTTGTTTTCAATATACATGTTCTATAAACAAAATCAATAGCACAAAAAAAAGAAGCGGCAACAACTTACATTTGTAGTTTCTGATTTAAGGTTTAATGTATAGAGTGTAGAATATATATCCCATTTTTTGTGAAAACACAAAAATAGAGAACAATAGTGTAAAGCTAATGATTTTTCTTAAAGACGTCTTTGCCGATAAATTCTAAAGATTTGAAATATAATTTTTTACACGATAATCAAATTAGGTGTAATTTCCAAAGCACCTTACATTTTTAATTTTCTTTTCAAAGCTAGTTTTCAACTTTTTTTTATTTTTGAACGGTACTTTCCAACTCTTAAGAAGGCCAATGTTGATGACTGATATTTCCGTATCATACACTCTTATCCCAAGGAAAAGATATAAATATTTTTTAAATTATATATATATATATATATGTAAAGGAATGCTCCTATGCGCAACCTTGATTGGCAGCGCATGGAAGAGGAGCTGCTGGATTGAAATCCAATAGCTCCCCATCCTTCTCCCCTACAGCCCACAGCCCGCTCCCTTCCCACCTCTTCCTGCCCGCCAGCCCGTCACCGCCGACCCGCCAACCGTCACTGCGCCGCCCGCAGCCGCAACCTTGCCTGCCAGGACCCTGCCCTTGCTGCTCCCCTGCCCGTCCTATTCCCCCCCACTGGCCACCTTTTCCCTCCCTGTTTCCCCCTTCCCCTACCCTTGCCCCTGCTACCCAGGGTGCTCATCCGACTGTGCCGCCAGGGCTCGCTACCTTCACCCCCCCCCCCAATTTCGCCCCCCACCCCGCACCGTAAAACCCGTGACTCGAGTCAAAGTTTTATGGGAGCGAACCAGTCGGTTCATCCGTCTGGTTTGAGTCGAGTCAGCTTCATGGACCGCGAGCGAGTTGAGGGCCAGCTGTGAGTTATGAGCGATGAGGGTTATGTATGCTCAAATATATGATGATAACGTCAAAAAAATGATAAAAAATGGGTTATCAAGTATATGGAGGTATGCAGTATTGATTGTTATTTTTATTTGATCGTAGAATATTTTTAAGGTCAAATGACGAATTAGGACGTGATATAGGTGAGTTTAGGTGGGTTATTAGTTATAGAGCATATCATTGGATGTTGCTGTGTTCGTTTGATTTTACGGGATTTTTCCTAATTTTTTGGATTTATTAGGAGATAGTTATTATTATTGACTCGAGTTAGAGTCGAGTCAAGTTTAATTTACAAAATGCCATCGCGCGCTCCTTCATCTTCCCCGATCGTCTTTTTTCTCTTCTCCAAACCCTAGCCGCCCGATCCCACCCTGACCTTGCCGTCGGACCGCCGCCCCACCGCCGGAACCAACCACCCGTCGTCCCTCGCCGACGTGCCGTCTTGGACAGACCCCAGCTACCGATCGCCTCGTCGGCGCGCCACCGCGATGCCACGAAGCCGCCTTGGCCGTCGCCACTCCGAGCTGGATTCCACAGCCGTTCGGGTCGCTGTCGCCGCCTCTATGACCACCAGTCTCACCCTCTCGCCATCGTTGACGTTTCCCCCACCATCCCGACCGCCGTCGAGGCCAGCTGTAGCCCCGATTGGAGCACGCCGCTGCCACCGCCCATTTTTTATGCCGCCGCCGACAGCCATCACCGCCCCGGCTACCCCGTTTGACACCCCCATCGGACCAAGCTCGTCGAGCTGGTGCCGATAGACCCCTGATTGCCCCATCCAAAATCATCACCGGAAAACCGCCGCACATTCAGCAGAAAACCGCCGGAAACACGGGAAAATTGGATTTTTGGGAAATTCTCTAGATCATCCGCCGAACGTACTCGGCCGAATCCGACCGGACTTCGGACACTGCTAGGGTGCCGAACTCGAGTTTCCAGCCACAAAACGGAAACCCTAGCTGTCGCCGATTTTCGACAACGCGAGGTATAAATTACTCCGACATAAATTCTTAAATTTTGTAATTATTAGGGAAGCATGCTAGACTAGATAATTAGATGAATTTTTGTGTTTTTGATGTGTTTGTATGTTTGTGTGTAATTTAATAAAAATTATGAAATTGGTTGATTGATGAGTGTTAAAATGGAAAATAAGGAATTAATTATGTGAACTAATTAATTACCCTGATTTCATGAGACGTAGATTGAAAACTCACTAGAATTGACTTAGGATGAATGTGTGATGATTGATGCGTGATTGTGTTGATTGTGTGTGCATGCTATAGGATGTGTGATTCATCATGCAGGCATTGGCTTTTAGCTTGATTGTGTAGGTACGGTGTAGGAGCTCGCTGCCTAGGCGCGTGGACCCGTTTGGAGCTTCTATCAGGTCCGTTTAGGACTCGTTTTCTGATTTACGCTATTCTATTGTGTATTTGATTTATCATGTGCAGGATGAGTTAAGTGGCGTTTTATCGGATCCCACTTGACTCGGGCCATTTAGCCAACAGTTTTGTTTGGATTAATAACCCTTGAGGATGAGATCTATTGAGTCAGTTTTTGAAATTAAGATCCACTACAAGTTGTCTTTGGGCCTATTGTATAAATCCCAACCCATGCCTATATATGTATAGTTTTCGCATTTTTGGTGAGAGATGGAATGAAGGTTACTGACGGCCACGCCTTCAGATAGGGTGTGTGCTCGGAAGAGCGGGCTCTGGAGCTAGGGAGAACCCACTTTGTTCCCAAAGGATCCGAACAACTCCACCTTTGAGTTCATCAAACCCGGAGAAGTGTGGAGGTTTATGGGTACTGCAATGCAGCTCATGTCTAGACTTGTGGTTCAAAGGGTACTAAAGGCGACCACCTGAGAGTACTCGGCCTTCGTGCTCAAGGCCAGGAGTAATATGGAAGGTGTAGAGGGTGAAAGGGAATGAGATTTGATGCAAGAAGTGATAGAGAAATGGCCAAGGTATGAGAATGAGAAAGGGGGACGCTGTCGACCCGAGGGCGATGGCCCGATGGCGACGACTCCCATATATGCCCTGATGAGAGTTCTTGAGGAAGTATATGGTTTTGATTCAACAGGAGAGTTTGCTCTCCTGTGCTAGATTGATATTAGTTATTTTTCGGGCCGGTAACACTCGTTACTGACGGTTTTTCAATATATATGTAGGTGAGAAATGCGAGGGATGAAAGTTGTCGGGACTGCGGAGGAGCAGCACGGAACCGTGCACACATGTACCTGCCGCGTGTAATGTATAATGATGGTGTGTTAATGCTGTGTGAATGATAATTAGAATGTTTTTGTCTTGATAAATTGCTTCTTATGAGACAAGCAGATAATTGTGAATGAGTAGGGAGCTTTGGAGTTCAAACTCGGCTCAGATGAAAATAAATGAGATAATGATTGAATGCCATAGTAGATGGTTATATTTTATCGTATATTGATAAAATGTTTATATACCTTTGTCATGGACAGGTATGCCCTTATTGCACTTTTAGGAGAAATTTTATCCGTTTTTTTATAGTAATATATATTTTCTTTTGGTTTCTCATTTATTATTTTGTCTTGTCATTACTTGCACGTCATGATATGCATGTAGGACTCCGTTAGAACCCAATTGTTTTCATTCATGTATTTCATGTTTGCATCTCCTTCTTGAGACGCCGAGGGCAGATCTGGGTCGGCTTAACTGAATCCAGTAGATTAGCGAACAATTCGGTCGCTGGTGACATTTTCGGGTCGGTTCACGGGTGAGCTGAAATGGGGTGTACACGCGCCGTCTCCCCCTGTCGCCCCGTTTTCTTTCCCCTCTCCACCCGTTTTGCCCCAACCCCACGTTGGCGTCACCTACAGCACCGTCGATGGTGGCGCGAAAAAACAACGGGGGGGGGGGGGGGTGGTGGGGGGTGTGGGGTGTGGGGGTGGGCGGGAGGAAGGGGTGATGACAATTTCAGTAATAAAAACTTGATTCGCTCATGAGGCAATATTACGAAATAAATATTAAAAATAATTTTAAAAAATAAAATACTATAAAATAAAAACTTGACTCGCTCCAGCTCGTGCCAATATTACAAAATTAAATTTAAATTTTTCTTAAAAATATAATACCATAAAATAAAAAGCTTTGACTTGCTCCCGCGCGGGATCGAGTCAAGTTTTAATTACAAAATAAATTTAAAAAAAATAAAATAATTCAGCAATAAAAATTTGACTCGCTCACGACTCTCTCATTTCTCGAGTCAAGTTTTTAATATTTTTTATTTTTTTAAATTGACTCAAGTCAATAAAATTATTTTTTAAAATTTATTTCTTAACAATGACTCCATTCACAATAAAAAACTTGACTCGGTGCTTACCTTAGTTAATATTATAAAATAAATTAAAATAATAAAATAATTTTGTAATAAAAACTTGACTCGGTCGAGTACTAGATTGAGTCAATATTATGAAATAAATTAAAAAAATAAAATAATTTTGTAATAAAACTTGATTCGATCCCGCCTGGATGGACTCAATATTATGAAATTAATTACACGAGTCAATTTAAAAAAAATTAAAAATATTAAAAACTTGACTCGAGAAAGGAGTGAGTCGTGAGCGAGTTAAGTTTTTATTACGGAATTACTTTTTTTAAAAAAAATTATTTTGTAATTAAAACTTGAGTCGATCCTACGCATGATTGAGTTAAGTTTTTATTACAAAATTATTTATATTTTTTAAAATTTATTTTATAGTATTAAAAACTTGACTCAAGAAATAGAATGAGTCAGGTTTTTATTACCAAATTATTTTATTTTTTTTAAAATTTATTTTGTAATTAAAATTTGACTCGATCCCATGCGTGAGCAAGTCAAGTTTTTATTAGTATTATATTTTTAAAAAAAAATAAAAATCAATATTGTAAAATTAACTCAAGCCGGAGCGAGTCAAATTTTTATTTTATAGTAGTTTATTTTTTAAAATTATTTTTAATATTAATTTCTTAATATTGACTCAAGTGCGAGTCAAGTTTTTATTACGAAATTACCATCACACTCCTCCACCTCTTCAAATCATCAGGAGGAACCCATGAAAGAAATAACAATAATCGGCTTAGGCAAACCCGGCTCAAACTTGGCTCTAATACTACTTATTGGCCAAACTTGGCTCTGATACTACTTATTGGCCCTTTGGGCCCCCACCCTAGCTCTGAAACCACTGTTGGACTTTAAACAATTAAAGGAAACTCGCAATAGATGTTACAAGTCTCTCTTAATCCAAAAGTTAGTTCAAGGAATAAAGTTTTCATATTAGCTTATATACAAGTCACAAACAATCTCAAACAATCTCTAGACCGATGTGGGATAAACTCAATACTAAATGTTATAGTTCCTTAAATATAGTTCTAGTTTTTGGTTTTGGCTTAGTACTATTTCAGATCTTGTGTATGTGGAAGATGAGGGAGAAGTTGGACAAAGTAGAGCTTGTGAAGAGGTTGCAGAATGGGTTGATCCCAGATGAAGAAGTGCGCTATGTTGACGAGGGAACAGCTTAAAAAGCGTCTTCAATGGGGTTACAGGGCCACCCATGAAGATCAGCTCTCCCATCTTGTCAGCTTTGCTATTGTGTAAGTCCTTTGATTTTTCCACGGTTTGTGGAGCAGGATTTATTTAGGTTATAAAAGATATTGATTATTCAAGGTTTTGTTTTGTTTTTGTTCAATATTATAATTAAGTTAATTATATATGCTAGCTATTTCTGTTTTTATACTTTTTTCAGGACTGAGCATGTTGCAATTAGTTATGTAACACCCCAAATCCGGTTCACGCTCGTGAACCGAACCGGCATGTTACAGGCCCCGGTTAGGTCGGCTAACCCGAACCTAACTCATGTGGATCCAATCTCGGCGTCTTAAGATGAAGATACGATCCATCATGAATGAATAAATACGCAAAATCCTAACATGGTACTACATGAATGACAAGCAATTCAAAATACACACCAATACAGTTACGATCAAAATTCTGAAATAAAACAGACAGGGTCTCCACTAAAAGTGCAATTAGGGTCCACCCTGTCAAAATAATATATACAAGTATATAAGCATATATCAACAATTTCATTACACACAATCTGATATACTATAAGCTCATTCTGGAACTTGGGTCCTAACCCATCATACTTTTGCTGCGCTACTGTGATCATTTCATTTCGTATCATTATCATGCCTCAAACATTTAATCATAGCATGTTTATTAAATAACATCATAAACAAAACATGAAACATTCAATCACCCAATGTGTGTGTGCAGAAGACCTTATTGCTCCTCCGTCCCGGCCGGCACATCCATCTCGTGCTTATCACCTACATATATATAAGAAAAACGTCAGTAACAAGCGTTACTGGTCCGAAAAGAAAATAACTATAACAAACTGGCTATGAGAGCAAACTCTCATATGAAAGAAAACAACATATACTTCCACGTGAACACTCTGAAGGGCACTACTGAGGAGCCACTGGGCTGCAGACCCGGTAGCATCCCGAACTTACTGTCTGCTGCTGGTACTGTGCTACTCTCAGCACTTCTTTTTCAGTACTTCTCGTGAAACTTTATCCTAAGCCCTCTCCTTACCTCCATATTTCTCCTGGCCTTGAGCACGAAGGCCGAGTACTCTCAGGCAGTCGCCTTTAGTACCCTTTGAACCACAAGTCCGGACATGCGCTGTACTAAACAGTACCCGTAAACCTCCACGTTCTCCGGGTGTGAGGAACTCAAACGCGGAGTTGTCAGGATCCCTCGGGAATGGAACAGTCCGCTGGCACTAATCCAGAGCCCGCTTTGACTGTCACGGCATCCTCTGCATGGTACGTGCAGTCGATTTCTCCATCTCTCGTCTCACTGAAAACGCGAAAACTACATATATATAGGGCTGGGTAGGGATTTATATAATAGGCCCGAAGGCAACTTGTGGTGGATCTTGGTTTCGAAATCATCCTCGAGGGATCTCATCCTCGAGGGGTTATTAATCCGGAAAATGTTCGGTTAAATGGCCCGAGTTAAGTGGGATCCGATAAAACGCCACTTAACCCGTCCTGCAGGCAATAAATTAAACATACAATAGAAAGAGTAAATCAGAGACGAGTCCTAAACGGACCTGGTAGAAGCTCCAAGCGTGTCATCGCGCCTAGGCGGCGAGCTCCTACTCCGTACCTACACATCAAAACTAAATACTAACGCCCACTAACTACATGATGCATCGAAATCAATGAATCACACACAATGCAACCACGAGATCATCCATCAAAATAACAATCAGATAATTATAAGAGTAAATAATCCTAACTCAAACTATTCATACCATATTTTATTCTGTTCTTCTAAGTTGCATCGTACTAGATTAACATGCTCATACACAATTCATCTCATTAGATCACTTACTTCATTAACTAATAATCTCATCATGCACATCTTTACTTTATTCATGGTCAAGACATTAATCATGATAATTAATCAACCCTAGCATGCTATGTTAACAATTATCATCAATTTTAAATAAATCAATCGGAGGTAATTATACCTCACATCGTCGGCAATCGGCGACGGCTAAGGTTCCGTCGCGCGTCTCGGAGCTCAAATTTGGCGCTCATCGGCGTCCGAAGCTCGATCAGGCTCCACTGGGTGAGCCCCGCGGAAGATCCGGTGAATTCCGACGAATCCCAGAAATTCCGATTTTTCCGGCGGTTTTCCGGCAGCTACTTGCGGTTTTCCGGCGACTTCCGGTGGTTTTCCGGCGACAATCGCCGGCGGCGTCTAATGGTCGGAAAGGGGTCGTGTTGGGTACCCTCGGAACCGGCTCGGCGACCCCGACTCATCTACGAGGTCGACGCGGCCAACGGAGGTGGTGGCTCGCCGGAAAACGACTAAAACAGGGCCGCGGCGTTGGGTCGCTAAATCCGGCCGGCCAGGGCGGCGATGCCCTCCGTTCCGGTCGGGGAAGGTCGCTGGAAGGCTGAGGGTGCTGAGGCGAGTGACCGATCGCGGCGGCGCTGGTCGCCGGCGACGGAATCGGTGACGGAAGCGCAACGCGGGCGCGGCGTCGCGGCGTGGCTTCCTCGCGTCGCGGCGGTCCGACGGGGGCCGGACCTGGTCGGGGCAGCACGGCAACGGCGTCGCCGAGCTGGGCGGCGTCGGTCGACGGCCGGGCGGCGCCGACAGCGGCGGCGGTGGCGCGCGAACAGGGGCGGCGCGGCACGAGGGTTTGGGCGTGGGGGAGAAAAGGTCGGGGGTGTGTGTAGTGGCAAACTCGTAAATATTACTTGACTCGTCTCCGGCTCGAGTCAAGTATAATAACTAAGTCGTATTAAATCTTAAAAAAATTCATAAAAATTGGGAAAAATCCCGTAAAATCAAACAACACCACAACATTATAATGATATGCTCTATGACTAACAACCCACCCAGACTGCCCGAACGCATCCTAACGCGGTAACGGCCTAATACTAATTCTACGATCCACTATATGTAAAAATAATAATAAAAATGACTGGCATACTCTCATATATCTGATAACTCATTCTGTTCTGCTGTGTTCATGACGTTATCATCATATACTTGGGTACGCATGACCCTCATAGCTCATACACGCGACTAGCATCGGCTCGGTACACGTGTCCTGAAACTGACTCAACTCGAAAAAAATAACGGTCGACCCGACCGGTTCTGAATATAAAACCCTAACTCGAATCGTGGGTTTTACAAGTTAACAATAAAATAATTAAAAAAAGCATTTTTTAAAGTTTAATATATGATATTAAAGCTAAAGGGCTGTTTTAAAATTATTAACAGTAAAAAATTGCTTGGCAGGTATTAGCCCGTTATTAATTTCTGATTAGAAAATATTTTTTCTCCGTAAGATCTTGTTGTGCTCCGTCACAAGCTCAAAAATCTTTTCCGGTGGGAGGACAAGATTTTTGTGCCGCCCGTTACCACCGGTCACATTTTGTGGTTATTTTAAGAAATATAATAAAAATTTTGTTATAGGGTCTCTTATTATAAAATTATCAAGATGAGGTTTTTTCTCGCATGTGGTTGGTGGCTTTACTGGGAAATGAGAATTTGTCTCACCCAAGACACATACACCTTAAAATTCAAAAAGCCGACTTCGTGCAATATTGTTGGCTTTCTCAAGCATGGAGAGTTGTACTCACATAGTGACATGGTGAGCATGGTCTTCACTTTATATTTTAGAAATAAGAAGGGTATTTTTTTAAGAACAAAAACTTATACGGCAACTTTTCTGCCGCAACCCTAGAACGAGGGGGATGTCTCCTTCGTACAAGGATAGATGTTAAACAAATACGTATTATTGAATAATTTTAAATATTTTTTGTCAGACTAATATCATTTAGAATGTTATAATTTGAGCCTTTTCGCTTTTAATATTCAATCTAATAATTTTTCTTGAAGGGTAGTCTCTTATTTTGTTTCTTGTTTAATCTTCTTAAGCTTATTGTAGGGAAATAGTAATTTGGGTCTTGGAAGAAAAAGAAGGAAATAGTAATCTAGCACTATGGTTCTAAAGGATATATATATATATATAAAATTGCTAGCATGCCCTGGCAGTTTTTGACAACGCATGCAGTGCATCTATTGTGGGCCGTTGGATTTTGATCCAGTGGCCACAATATCCCCCCCCTCTCGAAGGCCTGCCTGTGAGCGACCAACCCCCCTGCACCCCACTGCTGCCTGCACCCCCTGCCACAACCACCACCACCCCGTCGCGGCCCCTTCGTCAACCCCCAGCCGCCGCCCCATGCCACGTACTCCACCCCCACCCCCCCCTGCCAGTCCCCAGCCGCCACCCCTTGCCACCACGACGACAAAAATGTTATCTTGCTGCAGCACTATGAAAAATGGGCCTTTTTGAGGAAATGATCGTTGACCAGAACAAGTTATATGAGGTGCCCCTCTTTTCTCCAACTTGTCCATGGTGAGAAAGTTATACAAAGGTAGATCCTATCATTAATCTAAAATAGACTTTTTGTTTTTTTAATAATTTATGAATGTGGATGATAATTTTGTTTTTGATCTCTTTTTCTTGTTTGTTATAATAATTAAAAAAGGTCAAAGTCTTATATTTTTATATAAAAAATTACCAAGAATGTGAGTTTATATGATAAAAATAGCCGTCTTCCAAAATGTTTTTCAAATGTGGCCACATCCATCATTTTTTTTCATTTATTAGAAAAAAATTTTACAATTAAATAGTGGGGAGATGCATTGTTTACGGTTCTATGGTGGTTTATAGGAGTTACATAATCCAATGGTATGTTCCCCTTAATATCTTAAATACCCATGTACTTTGAGTTGGGCTTGATTAAGATTTAGTTTATTAAAATAAAAAAACTTGAACCAAATTGTTTTTAAGCAATTTTTTATATCAAACATTTATTCGGAAAAATTATAAAGAAAAAACGGTGGCAAATTTGTCCAAAGGCAGCTGCCTTTCGGTCGGATTTGGCTAGATCCGGTCACTCCACAACGGGCTTGGGTGGATCCATGGCCACCTATGGAAATCACTTGATTAACTCATAATAAAGCACTCATAACTAATTAATTGTATTTTCTTCGCGTTCCTCTACTAATTAAATTATAATTTAATCTAAACCCGTTATCCATATCTAAATGGCCAAGATTTATTTGTCTTTAGTGGTAGATAAATTGGCAAATGGAGGCAAGATCTTGTGTCTTATCCCAACCTCCAACCACATTGGCATGTGATTGCACGTCAAATAGATCTTTAAAGTTGATGCTTTATCCTCCAACACGTAAATCTTGGCTTTTGATAAATTGAATGCTTTACGTTCTGAGTTTCATTGCTTGAGGTTTCTCCACAGAGTGACAACTCTATGCTACTTTTGATGAATGACAAATCCGAGTTAAATTGTCAAATTTTGAAATTTATTAGATAAGCATGAAACCTACAAAAAGAATATAACTTTCCCCTAATGTTATAAAATATTCTAACTATTAATTAGAATTCAATTATATAGAATCACAATAGTCAATAAATATTTTGATTAAAATTTGTTCTTTTTTGTTTCTCTAGCATTTAATTTTTGCAAAATTAATACAATGACCTATGCATGGGACAAGTTTACACCTAGTGTATATATATATAGTTTATTCGGGACAAAGAGAGTTTTTGCCCCAATTTTTAATCTGGGTCATTTGATCATAAGGATGACCTAGATTTATTAAAAAACCTCTTTTATCGACACCGACAACCTTGTTCTTGCTAAGGCCGGTCTGGTCTGGCTGCCAAAGACCCCTTTCATTTTCTTTGCAAAAAGGCGCAGCCAGATCTGACCACAAGCCGTTAGATCGGGCTTCTCTCCGGCTGGATCTAGTCAGTGGCACAGCCGTACGGCCACCGCCAACACCGCTGGGGAGCGGGTCGGGTTTTTGTAAACTTGGCTCACCTGATCACATTTCTCACTCTCTCTCTCTTATCATCCAACCATCCTTATAATCTAACCGTTGAAATTAAAGTTAGCTTAGACAGGAGAATTAACTATTGATGATACTAATCATCTCTTAATTTATGTATGATATATGGTCATTCAAGTAATTAACTATTGGTGGTGGTACTTCTTAATTTCTTTATTATTATTATTTTTCTCAGTGCTGCTTGCTTTGAGGATGAATCTACCACTTTGGATGAAGCAGAGTTAGCAATGCTTGAGCTGTACTGTGAAAGATCCCAAATAAAAGATGGGCAGAGGTTCTTGATCTTGGTTGTGGTTTTGGAGCGTTAACTTTGTATATTGCACAAAAGTATAAACATTGTCAGGTCACTGCGTTTACCAACTCCAAAATACAAAAGGACTTCATCTTGGAAAGGTGCAGGTAATTAAACTCATAATTTTTTATAAAAGTATTTGTTTACTTCATAACTTCAATTCCAAGTGTGCCTGAGGTCAGCTAGTTAGGGGCTCCATTCAGTCTCTGCTAGAGCTTGGCTTGCTTCATTTAGATGACAAGTGGAGTGCTTCCTAAGATAAGTTGACTTGATTAAGTATAACTTTTGTGTTTTTTTATAACAAACATTACAAAATATTTATATATATCATTATTGACATAAAGTCCTGCAAAAGTAGTAGGTTGAAATATGGATAAAAAACTCGAGACCTGGATTGAACTTGACAAACTAGATAGTGGAGACTCGATACCAAACCAACATAGATTCATTTATAATATTTTTAAATGTGGAAAGATAAAACATTTTATAAAATGAGTATAGTTTCTCTGCTCAAGATTTTGAAATTAAAAATTGTACTATTTTAAAATGTTAATTTAGGTAAATGATTGGAAAATAATTATGTTTTAATAATTTTATCAATTAAGTACTTAGGGTGTCAAGCATGAAATGTTATTAATACGAAATCGCTTAACTCAGAAAACATGGAATGCAATCAGCATACAGAGGTTTTTTTGTCTAAAGAAAGATTTAAAACTAGATATTAAAATGGCAAAAATAGGTTGTGGGCAGCAAAAGTTGATTTAATTTGTTTTACCACGCTCGCAAACCATGCATATAATTTGGAGAATTTATACACATATAAGCTCGATTGTCAACAAAAAATGGCTCAACTCTAATTGTATTAATATCTCATGTTATATTTTTATTCCATGTGTTGATAACTTCAATTTGTACTGATCCTCAATTGTATGTTTTTAATTTTTAGGCATTATGAACTATCCAATGTTGAGATACTTGGGGAAGACATAACAACATTTGAAACAAAATGCACCTTTGATCATGTACTAGCTATCGGATTAATTGAGGTTAGCTTGTTTAATTATGAATTTCGATAAGTAGTTATGTAGTTCTTAAAGATGATTAATAAAGCTATTTCATGTTTGTAGCATATGAAGAATTATAATTTGCTCCTTCAAAAGATATCACAATGGATGTCAAAAGATGGATTGCTATTCATAAACCATGTTTGTCATAAAACATTTGCATATCAATATGAGGTAAGTAATACCATAGATTGCTTCATAATGTTTAAATATTATGATTTTTTCTTCATAAGATCAAACCATAATTATGTGAATTACTTTCTACATTTATTTAAATATGCAGCCGGTCGATGACGATGATTGGCTGACAAATTACACTCTCTAACGAGGCTGTGCTTATTCCATCAGCATCATTCCTTTTATATTTCCAAGTGAGTAGAAATGCTTTAGAAAATTATTTATTCAAATGGGTTAGAAAAATGATCATATACAATGCTTAACCTAATCTTCTTACAATTTTAATACAAACTTGTGTTGTGAATAAGAATTGCTACAAAGTTCTTGTAAGAAAACTAAATAAGAATTGCTACAAAGTTCTTGTAAGAAAACTAATGATCGCTTTCTATTTTTGTATTTGAATGTAAATATTTACTTAGTCTATATATCAATTAATGCTAGTTACTTAGATATAATCTTTCATTGTTTTAATCTTCAAAATAGCATCACAAGTACAAAAAGGTCGTCAGTGGTCATCCAACAAGATCTAGGACATTATAATGCTATGATCTTCACTCCAAGGGTATTTTAGAGCCATTTATACTATTTTTTTCAATATAGGAAATAAAATGTTATATGAAGTACGCATATATTGCTCTTTTGACACTTTGATTCCAAGCCTGTTAAGAGCCATTTATATTATTTTTTTCCGGCAAGTAAATAATGTATTATATGAAACAAGTATATATTATTCTTTTGACATTTGAAATTAATGAATGCATGATTTATATTTTATAAAAATATCAATTTAGCTAAACTAAAAGAAATATAATATATTTTAATAATTTTTATTTCTCAATCATAAAATCTGTCATTAAAGAATCATCTATAGAATTTGACTAAGAGAATTTTTGGAATTTTTTTAGAGCTATGTGATATTGTTGTCCCTTCTTCTATATCTACTTACCAATGCTTGCGGGAAATTTGTCTTATGTGATGCAGGATGATATATTTGCTATTGGTCATTGGACGATTAGTGGAAAACATTTTATTCGAACCACGTAAGCAAAATCTTCAAAATCATAAATTTAAAATTCCATGGTAATATTGAAAAATTAACTACATTGTTGTGTTGATAATATAATTAGTGTTGCTAAATGAGTGAGCGAGCCGAACTCAGCTCATGTACGAACTCAACTCGAATAGTTTGAAGTTCGTTCGATTTGACTCGAGATTGAACGGGTTTTTAACATATATGATCGAAATTGACCCGAATATTTTTTTATGTTGTTTGAACTCGACTCGAGCTCGAATACACTTAAGTGTTTAATTTTGAAGAGTTTGAAACCAACTCATTTAAAAGCTCGAAACCAGCTCGTTTGAGAGCTCAAAACTAACTCGTTTGAGAGGTAGAAACCAACTCGATTATAAGGTTAAAAGTAGCTCACAAGCTGGCTCGTTCAATTAGTAGCCTTAAATGTACTGTATAGTTTAAATGGACCACCTAGAGACTCATTAATGAATCAATTGGAACAACTTTTAACCAATTTAAGTCAATTGAATCTTTACTTACCAATCAAACAATCGCAACTCTTAATTATACACACAAATCTTGGATATCTTAAAAACCCTTTTAAATTTATTATGAATGCTACATAGCACTAAATTGAAGATTGGTAAAGCTTTTACAAAAACCTATAATCAATTATTGGGCCTGGGTATTTCTCACTTTACTCCAATAATTGAAAGTTTAAAATAGTATTTGATTTTTCAGGTTGCTTTGGAAAAACAAAAGTGTTTGATTTATACTTTGTGCCAAACTTCATTTCTTTACGTATCTATGATGATTAGTTAATATAATTTAACCTATAAGTCCAGTGAAGAATGGTTGAAGAGGATAGATGCAAATCATGATGTTTTAGGGGAAATTGTGGAGCCTTTTACTAATAGCAAAGAGGAAGCTGAAAAATTGATAAACTATTGGAGGCATTTATGCATCATAACCTCTGAAATGTTTGGGTATTCAAATGGAGAGGAGTGGATGAATTCTCTTGTTCTGCTCAAGAAAAGATGACGTATCTAGAGTGTATTTGCCACTCAACCCTTTCATATCAAAATGCTTTGTAGACTTGGTTAATAAAACTTGGAGATGTGCTTAATGCCATATGTTCTATGGCTCCTACTTGCTTTCCCTTAATCCTTTGCTATACTTGTTATTATTATAAGTAAATATAATAACAGTGCTCCTGGACATGTTTTTTTATACGCTACAAAATTGAATGATATTAATTAACCAAGCTCACAGAGGTTTGATTTCATGACAAATTAGCGTCGGGTGCCACTCTTACCGTTAACTATTTGATACGATTGTATTTGCCATGGCTTTTGTGCCGTGGCAAATCCTCTAACAAAGTTAAATTTGTCATAGGATAATGAGCATTTATCACAGATTTTTTGTGACATAAAACAATTTTTAGGCTAGGGGTTGTGTCACGAACCTGGGATTGGTGAAGAACAATAAGAACGTCGTGGAAGAACATTAGGAACAATAGACTATTAGGAGATGAAAACGGAATGATGTATGTATGAAATGGATGCATGAAAATTATTATATCATCAAGAATACTATAAATACTACCATCAATATACAATCAACAAATGAATTAAATAAGCAAATTAACTATCTAAGACTTTCCTGTCATTACTTTTAAGTAGGTGACTATGTCATAATTTCTAAACTCATCGTCATCTCATATTTATTCTCATTCTAAATTAATTTTCTAATCAAATAATTAATTAACCAACAGAATTATAACCCTAATATATAACTTCACAATTGCAAACATCGTCACCATTCCACCTAAATCCCCATCATAAGCAACTCCAAAATCTTTGGATAACTAACTAACACAATTCTAAAATCGGTACATACTTTCAAATCATGCACAATGACCATACTTAAATTCATTTCATTAACAAATTTCATTATAGATTCATCAACCTAATTGGAATATATCTTAATGAATTTAAATAATAATTGTGTTGGAAATAAATAAGTCAATAATTAATTTCCTTAATAACCCTAATCACGATTGAAGAATTAATCACTTCCCAATCTATTCAACAATCATAATGTGAACCACTTAACAAGTATTTTAATTCAATTAATCAAGTTTCCACTCATAATTAAATGACTTCCTATATCATAATATCACAATAACCACTTAATCAAATGCTAAATTACCTTTATTATACAATATTACATCAACTTAATCAATTTCTATCAAAAAAGTAGTTACTTCCCTATTAATAAACTTCCCTATCAAAAAGTAGTTACTTCCCTATTAATACATATCACAAATCATTACAATCAACCAGCAATTTCATCATGGCAATTCCAAAATTAATGCATTTATCCAATCTCAACCAAGGTGCCAAGCTAATGATAGACAATAATAGTAAAAAAATGAAAATAAAATGAGATGTAGAGGGAAAGGAATATCTCACAGTGGTTCATGAAGAAGCCGACGATGTCGGTCAAAAAATAGGGGCGACAGTGGCGGTCATGGCTGCCGAGGGGGAGGTGGTGGCCGTAGCTGGAAATCAGCAAGGGGAGGGGTCAACTAGGGTGAGAGGCTAGGGGTAGGGTTAGGAGGAGGAGTGCTAGGTGGCTGGCCGGAGCTAAAACTGCTGGCAATTGACTGGATTGTGGACCAATCGAATAGGGAAGAGGGCAAGCAGGGTAGGGAAAGCAAGGGGAAAAGGAAGGAAAGGGAAGAAGAGGTCGATGGACGAGGGAGGCGGTGGTGACAAGTGACTTGCGACGAGGGAGGTAGTGGCGAAAAGTTAAATTTTTTGTAGTATTTCCATGAGAGTTATTTATTAAATTAGAGTTTATCTCTAACATTGGTTGCACAGGGTGCAACATCTTGCTTATTTAGGTTAAAACATATTAATGAATTTGTCAACTAAACACATCATTGTAGTTAATTACTCAAAGTGGCATATTTTTTTAACATCGAATAATAGCCAATTTGGATTGTTGTATTTGTTAAATTTAATGACATTAAGGCGGGATATGAGTTTGATCCATCTAATAATCCAGTTTACATGCCAACAAACTCTTGAAAGATTTAAATTATATATATATATATGGATTGAACTAGATTTATATATAGTACCCAAAACAAAAACGTTAAGCTTTTATTCCTTTCACCCAAAGTAAATCTACAAAATCTTAGTTTTTGCTCAAAATAAAATTACAATTTCATATATTTATAGAGGAGGGACAACTTGTTAGCACCCCAATTTTGGTTCACCTAAGAACCAAATCAGAAATGTTATGATCGAGTCGAGTCATGTTTAAAGTTGTCGGTTGGTAAGACTCGATTGATAAAATAGATCGAAACAAACCTGCTTGATGTCATGAGAATGGAAGACATTGTTAAATACGCATCAAAACAAATCAAATATAAGTAAAAGTAAGAAAAGAAATAATTATGCTGAGTTCAAGTGTGTGTAGCATTTATTTGTCCTTCCACTAAAGTCGGCTCAGGATTTACAAGACCTACATATACTATATGAAAAATGTCAGTAACGAGTGTTAATAGTCCAAAAATAACTAATACAATCTGGCAAATGAGTATTCCATTACCCACAAAAACTTATGAAACTTCAAGATTGCCTCACACTGGGCAGTAAGCAAACATACTTAAGCAAGTATCGGCTCGTATGCACGGCTGATATTTATATTCATACATACAATGCTTACGCCCTCACATCTTCTATATTTCACTCACTACGGTACTCGAGTGGCAAACGGAACAGTTAAGTTAGTGCCATAAATTTTGGAAATGTACTGCGTTACGCGATACCCTCATACACCGCATTACCTCCTTAGGGTTTGAAGGAGTACTAGTGCGGTCCATACATATCTCCCTACCGTTCATTCTCTTATTCGTGAAATCCATAAAAATGTGAGTACTTATATAATAAGTTTAGGAAAGAGGCTTATATCATATATTTCTAGAGCTTCAGTTCGAAAACCAACAAGGGATCTCATCCTTGTAGTTTTATTAAACATGTGTAGAAACACGGTTAAATGGCCCGACATATGAGGAATCTGAATAAAAGACCACCAATGTTATCCTACGTCTAAAATACGATTAAACTCTACACACAAGGAGTCAAGTAGAGAGGGAGAGTCTTCACGGATCCTATGGGTCCAAACTCTAAGCACGTCGACACATCTATAGTGAGCTCGAACTCCATAACATATATCGAAACCAAATGCTAAATAAAATACCCATAACTCTATGTGATGCATTCTCATGGTGCGTCCTCATATCATCAATACATCGAAATAAATAAAAAAATGCTAAATAAACCTACAACTAAACATGCAACATGTAAATCGAAACATAATAATAATAAATAAATAAATAATAAATAAATAAATGCATTCATAAATAATTAGATAAATAATAAATACATAAACATAAATAATACTCTAATCATCAAATAATAATATAATTATACTATATAAATACTCGACTAAATACGAGTAAATATTAATATATACTCGTGTTAGTAAACACATATATAAATATATAATAAAAATTCAATAAATAAATAAATAAAATAAAAATAGAAAATCCTAATTAATCATGAAGAATAATAATATAAATATCAATTATACGAACATAGACTAAATACATATAAATAATAACACGAGTAAGAAAATAATTAATAATCAATCAATCAATTAAATAAAATAAGATAAGCATGGACAAAAATAATATCTATGAATAAATACTTTATAAATAACATTAATTAGTCACATAATGTTCATCATAGTCAACAAATATGTAAATAACAAGAATAAATAATCATGAATAAATAAATAAATAAAATAATAATAAATAAATAAAATAATTAATAAATAAAGAAAATATTCATAACATCTAAAAATGCTAAAAAATGTGAATATGTATATAAACTAATATAGGGGCTCTTGAATTACTAAAAATGGTCAAAAAATGGCCGAAAACAGGTTAAACACGGCTAGACCAAGCCGAACTAGACCGAACTAAATGGATTGAACCAACCTTGTTTGGGTTAACTGGAAAATAGGCTGGGTTAACAAGTTGGACAAGAGCTAGACTAGCTAACTCAGACATGGACTAGCGGGCTAGTGAACAAGACCAGGTAGGTGAACACAGCAAGGGCAGGCGGACACGAACGAGGTCAGGTGAACACGACACAAGTAAACAGGCGAGACTGGGGTGGGGGGGTGGGGGGGGGGTGGTGCTTGTTGCTGAAAAATACAAATGGTGGGGTGGCTGGGGTCGCCACTAGTTGGGATTGATGAAGGGGAGGACGGGGAACGTGAGGGCAATGACGGCGGCAAGGTTCGACCGTCGGGTCACCGAAAAAAGGTAGGAAAGATGCGGCATTGTTGCTAGGTGTGGTGACATCGACAGTGGTGATCGCGGCTATGGTGGTGGTCATGGATTGTTTCAAAATGGAGATTTAGGCAAGATGAAGCTGTGTGGGTGGCTGGATTGGTCGAAGGTGGCTCACTGGTGCCGAAAAATAGCCCAAACGGGTGGCGGCCGCAGTAGAAATCGACTAGAAAGACCCTATCACTAGCATCCACTGTGGTGGCACTAGTTGCGATGGTGGGTAAGGACAGATAGCCGGCCACAAGGTAATCATGGCCATACCAATCCAGTGGCTTGAAGAGGGGCAGGGTCTTGCTGGCAATGAGCCAAAGTGGTGGTAGTGCTAAGGGTGTAACTCTGAAAATCAATGGAAATGTTTGAAATATAAATGAGAGAAAACTAGGGTTGATGTGGATGGCTTAGATCTTGCTATGTGGCATGATCTGAACATTTGACAACTTGTTACCTAGTAGGGCCCACATATGGGTATATACACTATACCTATGGACGGAAAGCTCGGATCAAGAATGTCTGAAAGACTCAAGAATTGACTCTATATGCGGGAATCAAGACAAGAAGGTTAAATAGGCATCGAACTCTAAACTCAATCAGACAAAAATTTATGACTCAATCAAGATGGGCCTATAGGGGCACAATTCGATGATCTAAAATCAATATAATGCATACGTTAAAATTCCCAAACTGATACTAAATGCTGTAACAATCTAGATCTAGGTCTAAAACCCTAGCTAACTCAAAAAAATTATTTATATACCTTGTGTATACACTGATAACTCATGTTCGATTATATTTATCATATGCATGTCGGGCATACTTAGCCACCATAACATGCTCAAATGGCCATCTGGGCCCCATAATCATATTCTTAAAACTGGTATTGCTCGAACTCGTTCGAATCAACTCGGAGATTAGTCCAAACCGACCAATTACTAGTGGGTAAAACCCTTACCCGAAGTTGGGATTTACACAATCCAACAGGTTCAAGCCCAAGAAGATGAGGGCACTCACCACCTTGCTGTTGTCCTTGCCAAGGATCAAGTATTGTTGCTGTTTGAAGTCCCAATAGTCTAAAAATGTCGCACCCCATGGAATTGAGAAGGGAAGTAGCTGCTGATCATGTTGAAGCCTCGCCCAAGGATCCTATTTGTCCTGATCTGTTTGGAGACTTGGAGCCTCCCTGAGTCGTCATTGCCAAAGGATGGCCATTGTTGCAGTCAGGTTTGGAGGGTCATCGTTGAGGTCCTTGCTGCATCACTAAAAAGTTGGAGCTTCACTGTGGAGCACTGTTGGAGCTTATTGCTGATGAGGAGAGGTATAACAACCGTTCCGGTTCACCCCTGAACCGACCCGGATGTGTCACCGGCGACCGAATCGTTCGCTAATCTACTTGATTCGGTTAAGCCGACCCGGATCTACTCTCGGCGTCTGAGGACGGTGATGCAACATGCACAACATGAATGAGATGCTTGGGTTCTAACGTGGTCCTATATGCATGCCATGACGTGCAAACAACACGAAGGAAAAGAATTAAACAAGAAAACAGTAATAAAATAATTATATTTTTAAAGAAAAACGGACAGAGCTTCCCCTAATAGTGCAATAAGGGCCACCCTATCCACACATGCAGTAATAATTTATCTACAATAATTCACAAAAGCATGGTATTCGTCTTTACTCATCTCATCCGAGCCGAGCCGAAGCTCCAAGGCTCCATATCTAACCTCACTCCCCATTTCCATGCATAACATTCTATTTCCACAATCAATCATATGCATTCTCAACATAAATACCAAGTCATTCACATACATTACAAACGGCAGGTACATGTGTGCGCGATCTGTGCTCCTCCTCCGCGGTTCCGACAGCTTTCACTCTTCGCGATGATGCTCACCTACATATATATAAAAACTGTCAGTAACGAGCATTACTGGTCCAGAAAGTAACTAATATCAAACTGGCATAGGAGAGCTAACTCTCCTGTTGAAGAAAATCATATACTTCCTCAAGAACACTCATAAGGGCCTCCGGGAGCCATCGACCTCAGTCGGTAGCGTCCCCTATCTTTCTCTTTCTCGTTCTCATTCTCAACATGGCCAAAGCCTATCCCTCTGCATGGGAAAATCATTTTTCTCTTTTCTCATTCATCTCGCCCTCTACACCTTCCATATCACTCCTGGCCCTGAGCACAAGGGCCGGGTACTTTCGGGCATGCGCCTTAGGTACCCTTTTACGCCACAAGTCCAGACATGCGCTGCTTAGTAGTACCCGTAAACCTCCACACTTCTCCGGGTTTGAGGAACTCAAAGGTGGAGTTGTCAGGATCCCTCAGGAATGGAGTGGGTTCTCCTCAGCTCCAGAGCCCACTTTGACGAACACACACCCTATCTGAAGGCGTGGCCGTCGTTACCCGCACTCGTCCACTCACCAAAACACGAAAACATATATATATAGGCCTGGGTAGGGATTTATAAAATAGGCCCGAAGGCAACTTGATCTGGATCTGAGTTCGAAAATGAACTCGAGGGATCTCATCCTCGAGGGTTATTAATCCGGAAATCTACGTACGACTAGATGGCTCGTGCGGAGTGGGATACGATAAATCCACCACTCGGCACGTCCACTTACCTATTGAAAACAAAATGTGATAGAGTTTAGTGATCAAACCAGAAGCGAGTCCTAAACGGACCTGGTAGAAGCTCCAAACGGGTCCACGCGCCTAGGCGGCGAGCTCCTACACCGTACCTACACAATCAAGCTAAAAGCTAACGCCCGCATGATGAATCACACATCCTATAGCATGCACACACAATCAACACAATCACGCATCAATCATCACACATTCATCCTAAGTCAATTCTAGTGAGTTTTCAATCTACGTTTCATGAAATCAGGGTAATTAATTAGTTCACCTAATTAATTCCTTACTTTTCCATTTTAACACTCATCAATCAACCAATTTCATAATTTTTATTAAATTACACACAAACATACAGACACGTCAAAAACACGAAAATTCATCTAATTATCTAGTCTAGCATGCTTCCCTAATAATTATAAAATTTAAGAATTTACATCGGAGTAATTTATACCTCGCGTCGTCGAAAATCGGCGACGGCTAGGGTTTCCGTTTCGTGGCTCGAAACTCGAATTCGGCACCTAACGGCGTCCGAAGTTCGATCGGATTCGACCGGGTGCGTTCGGCGGATGATCCAGCAAATTTCCCACGAATCCAATTTTTCGGCGGTTCTGGCGGTTTTCCGGCGAGTGTCGGCGGATTCCGGCGGTTTTCCGACAATGATTCTGGACGGGGCAATCAGGGGGTCTATCGGCACCAGCTCGACGAGCTTGGTCCGATGGTGGTGTCAAACAGGGTAGCCGGGGCGGCGATGGCTGTCGGCGGTGGCATCGAAAATGGGCGGCGGCACGGCGTGCTCCGATCGGGGCTATGGCCGGCCTCGACGGTGGTCGAGATGATGGGGAAACGTCGGCGACGGCGAGAGGGTGAGACTGGTGGTCACAGCGGCGGCGACGGCGACCGAACGGCGGCGGAATCCGGCTCGGAGTGGCGACGGCCGAGGCGGCTTCGTGGCATCGCGGCGGCGCGCCGGTAGGCGATCGGTGGCCGGGGTCTGTCGGGACGGCACGACGACGGCGAGGGGACGATGACGAGGGGACGACTGGCTCACTCTCGTAAAACTCTGGCTTGAGTCACGGGTTTTACAAGAGGGGCCCTAGAGGTCTGCCTTGGGGGGGGGGAAACTATTACACCGTTTCTGCAAAGTTTGATATGAAGGAGTTGTTGCTGTTGTATATTTAACTTAACTAAATTATATAGATAAAAAAAATTATCACAATAAAAAGTTATTCTTTTTCTTCATATTAAATCATCAAGAAGATAAAATTTGATAATGGAAACATACCTAAATCCATAAAAGCAAAACGATTCTTGATTTCTTTAGATTTTGATCTTCCAAATTCAACACTGGTTCTCTAAAACCAAAGTTTCTAGATGATGGGATACCAGAAAGAAAAACTACCAGCGAATTTGGCGACCATAACTATATTTATCCTTATTTTTTATAATTTCAATTTAACCTATTATAAATTAAAATTTACGAAAATAGTATCTATATATATTTATCCATACTTATTTTAAATATTAATGACTCACTAATCTTAACTTTAATAGATTAATTTAATTGATGCCAAACCTTAATAATAGCATATGCTACAATATATATATATAGGGAAGTTTTCGAGTGCACTGTCTACTTTGGCTGTGCAGGCAACGCACTAGCCTGACAGTCGTTGTCCAGCGGATCTCCTGATTCCCCAGCACCCCCCCAACTGCCGAGCGTGGAGCGCCCTTCCCGCCGAGCGTAGTCACGCTCGGCCTTCCCGCCTATAGGCCATGTTTGGCTTTCCTGCCCGCCAATTGTTATTAAAACCTACCCGCCCCCACCACCCCCCACCTCCCCTACCACCACCCCCTACCTTCACCCCCCACCCACCCCTGCCTGCCTGCCCTCACCCCCAACGGTTCCCCCAGCCATGGCTCCTTTCCCCCTTCCACCCCACCCCCGTCGCCGCGGTCCCCCACAGCCCCCGCCCGCAATAGTGGCCCCCCACCCACAAGCAAGTCCCTCGACCCCCTACACAATGCAACAAAGCCGCCGATCCCGGGTTGTCAACTAAATAGTTATGCCTTTGTATCCAGCTGAATACGAGTATTAGGTAAGAATTAAGCCTTCGAAAGTATTTTGACTTAAGTAAAGAATGTTTATTGTGATTATTTTAGTTGATTATATTCTTTGTTTTTCAGAAATTTTGTATTTTTTAAGAATAGACAATCTTGAAGATCAAGGAAATGACGAAAAAGAATTAGCCCAACATATTACAACATTCTATCCTATTGTAGAAGATGAGTTCAAACCGAATGTTGGAATGCAATTTAATTATTTGCATGATGCACTCAACTTCTACATTAGTTATTAAAAAATGGCTGGATTTGGTGTATGTAAATATAGTACAAATTATCATAAGAAAACAAAAGAGTTATGTTCTCAAGTGTTTGTGTGTTCTAAAGAAGGACATTCAAAAGAAGATGAGTGTAGAATATAGATTGGATATGAAGATGATAACAATAATGAATAGGCAAAGGAAAAAAGAGAACTTATCCTATAAGTAGAGAAGATTGTCAAGCACAGCATCAGGGTAACTAAAAATAAAGATGGCACATGGAAGGTCATGCATTTTGAAGAAGGACATAGTCATGCACTCCTTACACCATCAAAAACTCATTTTCTCAAGTCACATAGGCATGTTACCAGTATGCACCAAAATTTGATTGACACATTTGTAGAGGCTAATATAAAAACTTCTCAACTAATGTTTGTGCTAGAAATTGAAGTAGGTGGGGCTGAAAATATTGGTTGTACAAAGATAGATATTAGAAATGCCTAGATAAGAAATAAAGAAGAGATAAAAGAGATTGATGCCCAATTATTGATGGAACATTTTGAGGAAATGAAAGAGATGAACGATTCATTTTTTATTGCTATGAAGTTGATGATGCGAGTAGATTGAAGTCATTGTTTTTAGGTAGATGGAATTGTAAGAAAAATTATCATTCTTTCTCAGATGTGATGATTTTTTATACAACATATAGATACAAATAAATATGCACTTGTTTTTGCACCATTCACCGGAGTAAACCATCACAGGCAAACTATTACATTTGAATGTGCTTTTTGTATAATGAGAAGGCTGAGTCTTTTGTGTGGCTTTGAAACATTTTTGAAATGCATGGATCGAAAACATCCCAGGGCAATTGTTACTGATATAAGATCTTATAATGGAGAAAGCAATTAAATTGATATTTCCTTTAACATATCATCAACATTGCATTTGGCATATCCTTAAGAAGGAAACTAAAAAATTAGGTGCAATTACTCACAAAAGGGAGTTTTATGAGCTATTCCATACTTTAATTTATCGTGCAGAAAACACAAAAGAATTTGAATCACAATGGAGTGAAATAACGAAAGACAATTGCTTGGAGGAAAATGAGTAGTTAAAATCTATATATGCAATTCCTCAAGCGTGGGTGCCTGTGTATAGTAAAGGTATATTTTTAGCTGGTATAAGAAGTTCGCAACAAAGTGAATCTCAAAACTCATTTTATTCAAGGTATGTCAACAAAAAAATAACCTTATTAAGTTTATACATAGATTTGAGAGAGCTATCAAAAGATAGAGATTGAACGAGGTAAAAGAATCTTATGAAAACAAATATAAAAGCCCCAAATTGGTCACTCCATTCAAGATGGAATGTAAGATGATAAAGGTTTATATTAGTAACATTTTTTATAACTTTCAAGAAGAACTACAATACAGTTTGGTTTGTTATTCATCTCATAAGAAATTAGATGGGGAGGATATTGAATAGTAAGATGTAACATGTTGTAGAAATAATACAAAGTTGGTTGCACGTGTTACTTATATAGAACTTGATAGTAGATGCACATGTAGTTGTAAACTTTTGGAAAGTGAAGGTATTCCATATAGGTATTTACTGTATGTACTGAGATTGAATGAGGGTGGTATTTTTCCTCAACTCTATGTCATGAAGAGATGGACAATTGAAATAGCAAAGGAAGTTGTTTTTGATGGTGATGGAGTGGAACTTCATGGTGACTGCAACAAAACTTCATCCTTTAATTAGGGAGAATTGCACTCTATATTCAATCGATGGGTCAAAAAGGCATATTTATCATCTAACAAATTTGAACTTGCAAAGCAAAAACTTTTGGAGATAGAGAAATTGTTAGACATTGTGGTAGAGAAACAGGGAGATGAAGGTGTAACTAATTAGGTATTAAATGTAAAGTTACATCATGGAATACAAGTACATCCACCAGGCACACTCAAAGACAGAAAAGAAGTGGTAAAAGGTGGAAGAGTGGTAAAGAACTTGCAATGGAGCATATGGTCAAAGATAGTTTCCATGTTTTGTATTTAAATATATAGGAAAAAATGTTCCATTTGAAAGTTGAGTTGTAGAGTCTATTTAGGGGTGTCAGGTGCAATGATGGCGAATCTCAAAGCAGTGATGGAGAATGACTATAATAGCTACAAATTTGGAAGGACTGTATAATCTTAGTGATTTTGATTTCGGTTGTTATAAGCTTGACATAAGTGATTTTGTTATTGCCTTTAATAAAACTTGAAAGAATGTGTTTTGTTTTTTAATGTGTTTGTCAGGCATGATCTTTCATGGTTTGTACTTGTATTTATCATGTCCAAGAAAATTAAATGAGATGGACTCTCATATGTTTTGGCTCTGACGTTTCACTTTCTACCAACTCTTGGAAGCATAATATAAAGGCCAAATCTAATAAGTTTAATTAAAAGAATTGCTTTAATTCATCAGGATTTGACATATTACTTTCACATTAAAATAACAAATCAAGATAGAAACTAGTTTAATCAAGAAAGAAACTGGATCTATGTTGTTTTTACACATGACATGATGAATGCATTAAAAAAGAGTTATCAGAATATATAAGAGTATGCCATTTTTTTTAATATATAGTGGATCACAAAATTAATTTAAAACCGTTTATCGAGTTATGACGCATTATTTATTAATTTTGGGTGGGTTATTAGGTTTAGAGCATGTTGTTCGAGTTAGAACTCGATTATTTTATTTGATAGATATTTTACTATTTTTTTAATATTTTTTGAGATGTATTTCATAATATTGACTCTAGTTGGGACTGAGTAAAGTTTTTATTATGAAACTACCCTGACGTTTTCTCCCCAATTTCTTCCCTACCACAGTGGTGGGGCTGCGGGGGTTGCGGGAGAGGTGGAAGGGGTGCCAGTGGGGGCGGCTGCGGGGGGACCGCCGCGGTGGGCAGCGACTGTGGTGGCCAGGGGACGGAAGAGGAGCGGGGGATGGAATCGCAGGGGGGAAACCAGGAGAGCCGTTGGAGATCCAAAATCCAAACGGTGGCAACAACATTGCCATGTGGAAATAGACGCTCTAGTAAAAACAACTCAGAAAATATTTCCCTTCAAGATGAAATAAAAACAAATATAAGATGAATAGGAGACACCAAGATAAAATATAGATGGAAACTTTCCTCCAAATTATGGAAAAAATAAAACCAACCTACTCGATCAACCTTGATTGAGAAAATCTCTTACAATTAAGCATCAAATAAAAATTTGACAAAACTTTCTTAATACAAATCAGACCAATAACAAGTTCTGAAATATACAATCTCTTAATTAATAAAATATATGAGAAATTCAGAAAATAACATACACCCCAATAGAAAATTGGATCAACCTCACACCCTGGATTACGAACCCCGACTTCAACTTGAAGATGATGAACTTCTCTAAACTCTTCCTTTATGAGCCAAATGTGCTAAAAACTCTCAACAAGATGTTCTGTTTAACATCAACAGAATTCTCCTTTATATAGAAGAATATAAGGAAGTTCTAGAATTCACCTCATTAAACTTCTATAGAAAAGGACAAAATCCTACATAGGTATACGAAACACCAACCATTAGTGTGATAAACTAAAAGCCAAAAACTGACAATTGAGTTTTTCAATGCAAATGGGTGAGGGAAACTCAATAAATCCTCCCCTTCACTAATCTAAGTGAGCTAACTAGACATAAGTGGTAGCAAAATTTCCATACCAGCTCCCACTGGTCGAGAAAATAAATGTAAATATGTCCTCTGTCACGAATCTTGGTTAACATGTCTGAGATGTTCTTGTTAGTGTGAACCTCTGCTCAACTCCTAACAACTTTCCCTCCACACACATCTCTTACCCAATGATATCGAATATCTACGTGTTCACTCTTTGAATGAAAACTAGAGCTCCTACTCAAATGTGCATAGCACTTTGACTATCACAAAGTACCTCATAGCTGATTTCTACTTATCCCAAGTTCATTCAGAGATCTCGTCACCCAAACTAGGAACCTCTCTTGCAAGCTTTTCGTAACCGCAATGAATTCTAGCTGCAGTTGTGGATAGAGCAACACACTTTTGGAATTTGGACTGCCAAGAAACAGTACCACCCGCAAAAGTAACAATAACCCCAGAAGTAGGCCTCCTAGAAGTCAAGATCAACTGGCCATCATTTGCATTAGTATAACATGATAATATACGCTTACCTCCCGCCAGTGCACAAACCTAGCTTAGAAGTTCCTCTCATGATATCCCAATATCCACTTGACCAAAGGCTTGCCAATGTTCTCTACCAAGATTGTGGATTAAATGTCTACTTACTGCCCCAACAGCATACGCTATGTCTGGTCTAGCATAGACCATAGCATACTAAGGCTCCCTACAACAGATGCATATGAGACATTCTTCATTTTACATACTTATGCTCTCACTTAGCTCACCCTTCTTCAATTTTGAATTGAGCTCCTGGTGGAACAGTAGCCAGTTTGGCTTCCTTCAGTGTTGAACCGCTCAAGAATCTTCTCAATGTATTTCTCTTGGGATAACCAAATCTTCTTAGCTTCTCTATCCCGCCGGATGGACATGCCAAGAATTTGCCTAGTTGGACCAAAATCCGTCATAGCAAAGGCGGTCGCCTAAATTTTCCTCCAAATCTGTAATTCTTGATTTATCCTGTCCAAGAATCAACATACTCGTCTAAACACAAAGAAGCAAACATGACAAAGTCATTCTCTCCCAAATTTCTTAATAAATAACACAATGGTTTGAAGTTGTTT